>JAOVYW010012609.1:0-37999 GCA_025775045.1 Hiodon tergisus | reverse complement strand
CCCCCGAACTGTTATTAATGTAAATAGCGTGTTGAAAGTTCCATCTTTTAATGACGTTATTGTGTTGTAGTTTAGTTCCGGATCGGGGCATAAAATAGCGACGATTTGTCGAGTCTTGTCCTGCTCGCTCGGAGGGAATTTCGGGGTCTCACTCACCTGTTGCCAGTCCGACCTGTAACACAAAGCACAGTGCTTTAACGTCGGCGCTTGCTACCTACTTTTTTGGTTTCCGCCCATAGCCTTCCCGGCACCGACGTCTTCTACCCGTAGCTGGCGGCTTTTGTCCTTTTCCCTCCCCAATCAGCTGATGCATGTCAGCTGTGCCGGCAATTGCTGGGGAGAGAACGTACCGCCCCTCAAGAACCTGCCCATTAAGCTTAATTAAGCTTTGAAGATAACAAAACAAGTATAAAATTGAAATTATTATTAAAATATCTAATAATTAAAATGTTTTGGTGAATTTATCTTCGTGGTGAATGAGCTAGGGCTCCACTCCTCACCAGTGACTTTTAGGAATCTGGAATGACTGTAACTGGAAACAGGAATAACGTTTGGGTCTCCAGGCAATATGTTATGCTTTTAGTTTTTTTCAGTTTGACAGTGCAAAAACTGTCTTTTATTAACTGTAGCCCCTCAAAATAAGCTTCAGTTTGGTTTATTGTTCCTGTTGTGACTAGGAGGACAGCATTCAAACCTCTGATATGGACTGCACCGGACACATATTGTCAAAACAGGGAAACATAATCAGTCTGCAAATAATGATGTCTGTCAAGAACTAATGGCCCAATGGCTGTTTTGATTTTTAGGTGGTGTAATATGACGTCGTTAGCAAATATGCAGATATGTGTTTGTTGCACGAGTAAGTATAACATATCATCTGATAAACTAAATCATAACTGCAGCTAATCAAAGATCGGATGCCACCTTGAGTATAAATGCAATTGTATGGTATATTATAAGTGGCCATTTCAAGCAATTCAAACCAAGTTCCGGTGATGCTATCAGATCAATAACTATAATAATAGTAATAACAATGTAATGCACCACAGGGTACAGGAACAGTGGAATCCAGTACTGAGACAGGCATGGGTTGAGTACCAGCAGAACAGAACAATCAAGATTGGGCAAAGACGTGGTCAGGGACAAAAGCAATGGCCAGGCAATCAGGCCAACAGGGTTGAGAGGAAAAGAGTAAGTCATAGTCGGGTCAGGAAAAGCAAGGCTAGGGAACAAGACAGGATATGAATGAATGAATGAATGAATGAATGAATGAATGAATGAATGAATGAATGATCAAAGATGCTGTAGTGAAACTGAAAAGACTTCACATTGAGTTAGGGTTAGTGATGAGCTAATATGTGGAACAGAAAACCAAGTTGGAAGGTGCAGGGCCAATGGGAGCAGAAGGTGACTAAAACAGTGCACATGGGCTTCAGGAATGTTAATTGAATGATTGGAGAGGTAAGTGACTGATAACATATATTGCGGAACTGGGGCTGTGTTGTGAACTGTGACAAACAGCTGATAAATCAGATTTGAAAATATGAAGGAGGTATCTGAAAATTTTTATATTTAATGTTTAATATTTAACATATAGAACTATGTTCTACATTCCCTGTTCCATGGACTTTGGGTGACAATCGGGCCAGTATCTGTGATATGAAACTGAACTTTATGTAAACATGTTTGCCCCTTGTACTATTATATATCAATTAATAAATATTTTTGTTTCCATGAAAGTGTATTACTCTCGTTAACAAAACATGTACTATAAATCCTCCCTTTTACAGAGGTTATACCAAGGACAGATCCAGTTAGTTGGATCTGATAAAGCTGCTGGCAAGGTGAGGGATTTTAAGCGAAGCTTATACACTAAGTAGACTTTGGGCGACCAGCCTTATCCCTTTAAGCATGATTCAGCTCTTAGACTGCTTATATTCACATCAGATAATGCCCACTAATTAATTATTTCCCTTCAATGTCTCGCTACTTTTTCTTTAATTTTTTGATGGATTTTAATTTTTTTGTAATACGTTTAAAACGTTTACATGTAGTATGTAAATTGAGTCAAAAAGTGATAACTAATAGGATTATCAACCTAAAACTTGAATTATGCTTTCCTTAGTTCTATTGGTTATATTAACCTTTGTGTCCAGCAGAGCATTAAACAGCACTCGATACTCAAATGCAAAATTTGTTTTATCTGCAAGCAATTTTATCCTTACATTTTTATGTTTAACCAAGCATTAGTATATTAGAATATTTACATTCAATTAACAATGAAGATCTTAAAGTTGCAAGATTTCTTACTCAATGAATGACAATGGCTTGCAGAGGCCACACTGATTTATACTCCTGATAAATATTTCCAAAGATGGTGAATGTTCACCAGTGCCAGTATTTTGCCTGAGTGCATCCGTAGATGACTGGACCCTTCATTTTCTTCGTATTCGTGTGAAGTCCTGGTGTCAGGTGAAAAATTTAAATAATGCCCAGCACCTTTGCCGATTGTACAAAATAATAACCCTTGATGTTTATAGCTGAATCAAAGTCTCTGTGAGCTTGACGGTGGAAAAACCAAGTGAGACAAAACTTCATTTCTGGAAGTGCCACTGATACACACCCAGAACCGGCCATCTGTCACAGAGAATAAGGCTATGATGGTTATGGAAAAGAGAATTTTGCTTAATGCACTATTTGCTCTCCGCTCTGGGCACATGGAGGAGACATATTACAAGGGCAACGTGGCAAACTTGGAGGCTGCAGCTGTCTGCTTTGTCAAAGCCCTGCGGTGCACTTGTTTGCCCTGCTTTAGAGCTGCCAATCCATCACATTTCAGATGGAGGCAAACAGAGGGTAATTAATTCCAGAATTGAAGGTCACTCCTGAATAGGCAGGGAAAACATAGTGTGGCCCCCTAAAGACATGCATGAGCATCAGCATTGACATGCGTGCGATATCTTGAACAACTAATCACTCCTAATCCCAATATGTCTGCTTGGCTTTGAACACTTTGTTTCTGTGTTTGTGTTAGTTGTTCTGTTAATATATTTATTGTGGAATTAACTGTTTTTACAGAAAATAATAGCATTAAAGCAAGCATTAAAGAAAACCATCAGGTCAAAATACAACATATGTATGAAATAATTTGAAATAATTTTCCCTCTGGAAAAAGTCTGTAAAGCACCTAGTGACCTTTTTTTTAAATAAAATAAAAAACGATATATAAAATACTATTTCATTGATATGAAGTAGTTGGAGAAGTGTCTATGGATAAGTCACTAAGCTTTTGAAAATGTGTAACTTGATTTAAGCTTTATCATAGACTTTATTATCGACTTGCATGTTTTGGTTGATTTAAATTTATATTGGACCACTATAAGAAAATGGAGGAGTTAAATTAATCTGTAAGATAAATCTATAAATGAATGGGAGCTGTGCTAGGCTAGCTTTTATGTTGCAAAGCGGATCAAATGAGACGTATAATTCATTTGGTAATATACACTGTCCTTGGATAACTTGGATAATTGACATCAATAACTCAACAGCCTAAGTGTCTATTTCTTTAAAACAACCAATTTTAGAGCGTTAAAGGAATTTCTAAAACAACTTGTCATTGTCTGAGAAATATTTCAGCTGGAGGAAAACGATTTGATACTTAAGATACTTAATCAGATTTGAAAGCTTAGTCCATGAATATAAGACAATTTTTTCATTTCTGATTTCCTTAAGAAAACGTTGCCCTAAATTTCTTATGAGCTAAGGTAGATTTTTGATTGTCACTTACAGAAACGAGAGTTCTTTTATCAAGATAAAAGCTAATTTACTGTCCTCCTTTTGGGTGGCATTTGTGCCTATAATTTTTGTCATTGGCAACTATTGATATTTGTAATAAAAAATATATAATATATAATGTTTGTATAAAAAATAATAAACAGTGACTTGAGTTGTATTCTCAGTTATCAGTTCTATTTACCACTCTCAATTGTTTCATATTTTTGTCACAATGTTTTAAGAATGTTACAAGCTTTTGTTTTTCTAACCCAGAAAATTTTTATTTAGTTTTGGTACACAACCTGTAGCATTAGTCTCCATTCTACATTTTTTATTTCATCCCAACAAGGTTTGAATTGACATTGTTGGGATAAATGAATAGGGACAAAAAAATAAGATTTCATAGAAAATATAATGTAGTGTCGCAAACATAAATCCTTATTCTATAGACAAGTACATTTTCATTAATCAAAACTAAAAGTGCCCGTTCATGAAGAATTTAATAAAGTCTGATTCTGTTAGCTGAGATTCACTTGAAGCTAAGTGACAGAGTCATGGCATTATCAATTTTTCAGTCCAGGACCTTGCCATAATTATTTTGACAAAATGGCAATCTTGTCATTCATTTGCAAGAATCATGAAAGTGATTGTTTTGAGTAAGATTTGTGACAAGGCTGCTTGGCAGCAATGAAACTGCCTTTTTGCACTCTGTCGGCAATTTATCAGTGAAAATAAAGAAATATAAAAAATGTATTCAATCTCAGTGCTGGAACAGAATTTGATAAGTAGGATACCTCTGTTCCATTCTGAGAACGCAAAAGACAACATGTGTAACCGTCCATTCTTTGGAAGATGTGTTTTTTCTGAGGTTGGATTTATTTAAAGTCATCCAGGACACTGCTGTCTCTAAAAACAAATAGCCCCATGGAAGTAATACTAAAGATAATCAATAAATAATGTGTCTGACATTTATCTATCTATAAATACTTAATGAAGTCTGCCTGTTTTCAATTCCGATTGAGATGAATGTTTATTGACTTTGATTGGACTTTTCAAGGATTCAAGTCCAAAAAAAGTTTCTGCGGTTTATGTTAAGCCATATTAAATGAATTTCTTTCTCCTGACTCATACCATGTTTACTTTGAACGTCTCGGTCTCACTACAGTGTAATATAATTGTTTTAGCATTCCTTAGGGAGGGCTAAAGCAACATCAAATCAAATCATTTTATTGTCACTCAACTACATACACAAATGCAAGCAGTGAGTGAAAGTCTTTGGTGCAGTTCCAAGCAACATAGCAGTTCTTGCAATAGCAAATAAACAAAATCTTAACAATTACAATGACAATAAACATCTGAAATTGCAATATTTTTGCATCTAAATATATAGTAACTGTACAATATACACAAAATAATATAGATTTACACAAAATAAGAGATTGTAAAGTGCAGTGCTGATATGTATGTCACAATCAGGAGTTTAGAAGCCTGATCGCTTGGGGGAAGAAGCTGTCATGTAGTCTGCTGGTGCAGGTCCTGATGCTGCGATACCGCCTGCCTGATAGCTGTGAAAGCAGTCCATGGCTAGGGTGGCTGGAGTCTCTGATGATTCTCCGAACTTTCCTCGCACATCGCCTGGTGTAGGTCTCCTGGAGGGAGGGAAGCCCACCTCCGATGATGTGCCTGGCTGTTCGGACTACCCTTTGCAGGGCCATGCGGTCGACGGCAGGGCAGTTGCTGTACCAGGTAGTGATGCAGCCAGTCAGGATGCTCTCTACAGTGCTGGTGTAGAACAGTGTAAGGATGTGGTGGTTTATTCCAAACTTCCTCAGCCGTCTCAGGAAAAAGAGACGCTGGTGAGCCTTCTTCACAACGGCCTCTATTTGGATGGACCATGATGTGGACACTGAGGTACCTGAAGCTGCTGACCCTCTCCACCGGTGTTCCATTGATGGTGATGGGGATGTGTTCTCTGTCTTTCCTCCTGAAGTCCACCACAAGCTCCTTGGTCTTGCTGATGTTGACGGAGAGGTTGTGCTGTTGGCACCAGCGTGTCAGAGTGTGCACCTCCTCTCTGTAGGCTGTTTCATCATTGTCAGTGATCAGACCGACAACCGTCGTATCATCAGCGAACTTGATGATGACATGTGTGTAGAGGGAGTACAGGAGTGGGCTGAGAACTGTGGCTCCATTGTTGAGGGTCAGTGATGAGAAGATATTGCTGCCCATTCTGACCACCTGGTGTCTGCCTGACAGAAAGTCCAGGATCCAGCTGCACAGCGAGCTGTTTAAGCCCAGAGTCCGGAGTTTTGCATCAAGCTTGGAGGGCGCCATGGTGTTGAATGCTAAGCTGTAGTCTACAAACAGCATTCTCACACGTGTTCCTTTTCTCCCAGGTGGGAGAGAGCAGTGTGTAGTGTAAGTGCAATGGCATCATCAGTGGAGTAGTTGTTGCGGTAAGCAAACTTTAGTGGGTTCCGTGAGGCAGGCAGCCCAGAGCAGATGCAGTCTCTGATTAGTCTCTCAAAGCATTTGCTGATGACAGGGGTCAGTGCCAAAGGATGCCAGTCATTTAAGCAAGTTATTTTAGTTTGCTTCGGTACAAGCACAATGGTGGACGTTTTGAAGCATGTGGGCACTTTACGGATATTCACCCGTCGGAAGGATTTGCTTACGTTCGCTACAGAGACGGATAGTGAACTAAACTTTGTAGCAATGTCCGTGAGAGCTCTGTCAGCGAGTACAGTGTTGCTTCCCTCGAAACGAGCATAAAACGTATTAAGCTCATACGGGAGAGAGGCTGCTGTGTTTATGGTGGTTTATGTGTTTATTATTCCCTTTGAAGTCTGTGATGATATTAATAACCTGCCACATGCTTCTTGAGTCGGCAGTATTGAACTGTCATTCGATCTTGTCCCTTAATGGCATTTGGCTGGATTGATAGTTCTGCGTAGGGCATAACTGGCTTGTTTATGCTCTTCCGCGTTCCTGGAATTAGCAGTGGAGGTCCGCGCATTTAGTGACATCATTATTAATCCATGGTGTCTGGTTGGGATAGATCCGTATTGTTTTGGTCAGCACTACATCATCTATGCACTTCCTGATGAAACGTTACGGTTTTGCGTATACCTTGATGTCGTCATCAGAGGCGGACCGGAACATCTCCCAGTCAGGATAGCAGTTGATATAATGTAAAGTCCACTGATCACACCAGGATTTGTTTATCATAAAACATACACTACCCCCTCTGCTTTTGCCTTCCACTCTGTCCGCTCGGTGTACTGAGAACCCCACGGGTTCATAGCTGAGTTTGGAACCTCCGCAGACATTCAAGTTTCTGTATGGCAGATAATGCAGCAGTCCCTCATCTCTCGTTGGAATGAGATCCATGCTCTAAGCTCGCAGACCTTGTTGTCGAGAGACTGAACATTTGCCAGTAGAATGCTGGGTAGCGGGGGGCGAGTTGCGTGACGTCTTATCGTAGACAATAAGGCAGACGACATCCAAGATGAAAAAAATAAGAACTGTAGACAAGACAAACAAAAGACTACAACACTGGGTCGATGTTCGCAGCGCAGCAGCCATTCCCGGTTACATCTTCCACTCGTATACATTCAAACATAGGCTCAGCATGATAACCACGTTGGGTTGTTTACAATATATCCAAATGAAATAAATACATTGCACTTATCAGCATTTAATTTTCATTATTAATTAAATTGACATTTTGGAAATAATTAACAAGCAAATAAAAACCATATTTACTTACTTAAAAAATTTTTTTAAATAAAATTTATAAAATGTATTCCTATGTTTATGCTTTGATCATGATACTTTTGTGTAAGTTAAGCATGTTTATTGATACTATGTTTTCTCTTTGCAGCATTAGTCTTTATACCTGCTCTCAGTCATTAGGGCAAGATAGCTCAGTTTCTTATTGTACTTTAACCCTTAAACTACAGCACATTTGTACGTCGCTCTGGATAAGAGCCAATATGGGTTTTGTTGCTAGGGTAGACCTTACATTGGTCCTCCATTTTATGTTCATTGTCAGTCTACTGGCAGCGATTAAATCTAATGACAGGATTCTAAATGACATTTTTAATAAAACACAGGCTGCCTGCAGTTACACTGGGGAATGAGTCACCTCTTGGGAAAAGCTGTTCATATAGTTCCATTGTCTACATATCACCGTTTCTGCTTTTTGGGAGAGCTTTTTCCAATTCCTCCTATTCCTCCTGTCCCTTGAAAAAAAATTACATTCATATAATCCAACCAACAGTTGGATTTGCTTTCAGCCGGTCTGTTCAAAACAGGTTTCTAATCAATATGCCGTGGGGCACTGAAGTTCCCAGTGACATAATCTTACGTATAGTTAAATGAGTTGATAGTAATAATAAAGTAATTTATTATTTACAGTGTGTGGCAACCCCGGGGCTTACGGACGGCAGAGGTGGCAGAAGCCGCTCCCCCCTCAAGCTCGGGGGCAGGTTCTTGAGGGGGCGATACCTTCCCTCCCCACCAATCACTAGCACAGCTGACACGTATCCACTGATTGGGGAGGGAAAGAACAAAAGCCGGCAGACACCAGGGAAGAGAGGTGAGCACAAGGCGAAAGTAAAAAATGCCGGTCGGGAAAGACGTATGCTCTGTCTTGCAGCTCCAGCCAGAGGACGTGCCCGAGTCTTCCTGACCGAGGACGAGACGCCGACCTTAGCGGCGACTAATTCTGCTGCCCCGAACCGGGAGGAAATTTCAGTTGTGCCTGCTTTTGTATTTTTTTTGCCTTTTCTGCCCCAAACCGGGAGGATTATTTTTGTTTAATCTTACAGCACGAGGAATCGCGCTCGAAAGACGAATGGTCCCGATCATTTCTTGTGGGAGTTCCTCTCACTCTGCACGTGCGGCACTGCTTGCACGCCCCGTGGTTGCCACAAGTGATTCAGACAAAAGAAAACATTGAAGATAAACAAACAAAAGTCTAACTCCTTTATGAAGAGCTAACTATACAAGCATCCCTAAATAATTGGCCAGGCAGCTGAGCTGCTTACCAGCTCAAAACACCAGGACTTTAAAGTCCTTCTGTTCCCAACCAACTGGTTGAGACTGCCCTTTTTTGAAAGGCTTCCAATTGATTTCATTGAAGGTAGCTGTTCAACCAATTACCCAATTAATTAATTAATCTAAAATGGCTACCTGTCCATCCCACACCTCCTGGGAATTGTAGTCTTACTGCACCAGGCCAACAGGCCTGCGCAAAGTCTGTGTCCCGATATACCGGCCCTCAACCACAGAGCTCCACACTTCATCACACTATATACACACACACACACACACACACACACACACAAATCAAACGTTGTGCCCTCCATAATGTTTGGGTCATGTTTTTTTCTTGATTTTCCTCTGTACTCCACAGTTTTAGATTTGTAATTAAACAATTCACGAGTGGTTAAAATGCACATTCTCTGGTTTTATTAAAGGGTGTTTTCACTCATTTTAATACATATTATTGCTGTGTCCCAATCATTATGGGGCTCTGAAAAGGGGGGACTATATATAAAAAGTGTGGTAAAATATACATGTTGAAACTAAAATGTATGAAAATACCCTTTAATAAAACCTGAGAATGTGTACTTTAACCACTTGTGAAGTGTTTGATTACAAATCAAAACTCATGGGGTGCAGAGGGAAATCATGAAAAAACATGTCTCTTTCCCAAACATTATGGAGGGCACTGTATGCATTGGTTAATAAATGCAGAATTACATATAATTTCCTTTTATTTGCCTTTCATTCATTTATTTATTAATGCCATAAATTATTATTCCGGAGCCACAGGGCTACTTACATGGGTAAAGTGGTGGATGTTCAATCATAATTAATTACTTTGATTTGGTCCAACTTAGGGCTGGACCAAATCAAACAATTACTGCAGCAATAATTCAGTTTCAGATTAATTAATCATGGAACCAAATCGAACGCTTCTCTTTCTATGTAAGAAGCAGACACAGATTTAGCTTAACGTGTGCCAAAAAAAAATTCTCCACACCACCACTACCAACCTATACCATTGACACCTGACAGTGTGGGTCAAAATCCTGACTCCTGATTCGTCTAAGCAGGCAATGTTTTTTTCACTCCTCAATTTTCCAGTGTTGGTGATCACGTGCCAAATGGAACCACATCACAGTCAAGAGAAAGAAAAATCTAAATAAATTCCCATAAGGGGAAAACAACTCAAGTTCATTTTTTGATTTTTGTTTAGTCTCTCTCTTTCTTTCTGTGATTAAAATATTTGATTAGTTGTTTCTATTTAACTGGTATACAATATCAATTAAATGCTTTGATGGTTCAGAAAACACAAACCATATAATTCATTTCTCCATTATATAGGTTGACCCTAGTTGTGCAGTTTCGCACTGTAAACGAATAGAAGACTTATGCCTGTTCGCCCCGTCGTAAATTGTAAACAAAATCTAGTAAAAACAGAGAAAAAGACTGGCAGCATAGTTGCTAGCTAAAAGATTATTGCTATTTTTTTAACAGTAATACTATCCATTTTGACCTGTTAAATTCAATTGCAATTTAATTTTCCATGCATTTTCTTGTCTTCAAACGAAATGGGTAAAGCATGTTTAAAAATTGCTTAGACTAATTGCTTATTATATTATTTAATTGACACTATGGCGAGAATATGATAGGCAGAATACTATGTTAGAGTAAAGATACTTATGTGGTTATGTTTAGTACGTAAAAATATTTATTTTTTGCCTGGTTTGCCTTTTTATATTTCTCTATCAACACTTCTCAGTAATTTTACTCCTCATCAAAACTTAATCAGAAATTTAAATCACGTTTCAACTAATTGCCTTTCACAGGGAAGATGTATTCTTTCTCAAGGTAATTTATTACTGGGTCAATTTAAGATTTTTCATCTCCCAGACTGTCTGATTAAGTGTGCTGGACCGTGGATTGTCTCTGAAGAATCACTCTTCTTGTTAAATTCTTTGAAAGAATTATCTTTAATAGTCCTGCGCTGGATTCAATTAAATCCCAGTAGATTAGTGCAGAACTCTCATTGAATATGTTGTCCAATCAAAAAGCCAAGTGGGTAGGCTGTAAATCTCAAGATGAACAATGCAATGCACTGTGTCAGATATTCTGACCTTTCACATCTCTGTTGTAACGAGTATCCCATTTGTATGGAATAGGTGTACAAGAGGAATTTCTGACATTCACATAACAGTTTACAACATAGATATTACTATTGAAGGCACAAGGGGATTTATTTTGTTGTTTGGTGATTAATGGATTAATGGATTCCATACAAAATTTGGCTACTTTAAATTTAGTGATGTTATAGAGTTCTGATTAAAGCACATTTATTTATTTACCTTTTCTACCATTTATCTTTTCTACAAGTTGTCTGCATACATAACCTGTTGTTTGCCTGTGATAATTTCTTTAATTGTGTATATCCATGGTTTTTTGGGGCAGAAGTACACATTTTCATGGTTGATTTTCACAGCTTTCAAGCCACCCGTATCATTTTTAATCAGCAGGGTTCCTGGCACCGATTGGAGGAGAGGCACATCCCTCTCAGAAGCAGTACTAGCCTGCAAAATGAATACTCACATCACATCAATGGATTTTTACATCACATCATTGTGATGAAGGAAAAGATAACTTTTATAATTGGTTTCCCTCTTAAAACATTTTTTTTTTAACCAGTGCCTTGGTTGATTCACTTTATAAGATCTAAACTTTTCAGTAGTCCAATTAAATGTTAATGTCAGTACTTTGTGGTAACTGCTCTGTGCTCAAGCACAGGGCAGACAACCCAAGCTGGACCTTATTACACACCTTAACCTGGTTCCACTAATGGTAACCACGCTCAGATGCCAACAATTAAAGAGACTTTAAAAGAGCCAGGAATACTGGCTCATGAGGAGAGTAGACTGGATTCTGATTTGGTGGTTGTGGGCTTTAGTTGACTTGTTTAAACAGTTTGATTTTAATTCTCTGAATGAGAGGATTTCTTTACATTAGTGAATAGTTTGTTGTATTTGTTTTAAAGTGTTAAAAATGCCTAATAAAAGGCATCACAGAAACCCCTGTTCTGCTGTCTCTACACCATCTTTTCTATTATATTGTTTTCATCAGTTCATCTGTGTTTTTCACCCATAGGCCATATGCTATAAATGCCTCCATCTCACAAGAGATGTGTAGCTCCATATAGTAAAAAATTGAATGACCCATTAATAAGGGTGGCTATTCAAACAGAGCTGGAACTGAAAACAATAATGATTATAATTATGACAGTTATTGCATAATTGCATTTCCCGCTGTAAAATACCCTATGGTGCAGATTCAAATAAATCATTTGTTTCTCATGAAACATGAAGTGAAAGTGCAGATCATATACTCTGAACTGCACGATGTTATGTACTTTGACACCACACTCTGTTGATCCATTATATTATATAAATAATAGTACATTGATTGACAACCATGCATTTATGTATTTAAAAAAAATGCACATCCATTTACAAGTCAATAGCATTTTACACTAAAGCTTAGCGATTTTTGCAACTGCACACCACTTAAACGGGAAAAGATATTATATCCTAACCCACCCCCCATTTTGTTTGTAATTTTTTCTAAAACAATCAAAATATGTAGTATACTGAAGCCCATTTAAAAGGCCTTTTCCATGTTTTTTTGTTATGAACCCTTTTATATACTATATTTTGTCTAAAAAACTAGTCTATACACACGTTAATTTTGTGTGAGTATCTGTGGCTATTTTTGAGAACATTTCTAATAATAATAAGTAAAGGATGCAGTGACAAAAATTCCTCAGAAGGTTTATGATTAATTTCTTTAATATTATAATTTTAGTTCAAAATAAACACATAGTTTTAAAAGGGTTCAGTGGTAATGCTAGATGACACTAGCATAGGCACGGATATTTTTCAACAAAATCATTTTCAATAAAACATGACATTAAGCTTTACTTAATGGTCTTAATTATTGTAGTACACAAATGCAACGGAATGAATATCTTTAAAATCAGGGTTTCACTTTTTTTGTTTTTGGTGGCCACAAACTCACATTCTTTTCACATAAAAGTAACTACTAAATTTAGGAACAACAAATAAATATACACACACATACACATCCAAACATCTATGTTTGAAAATACTTTTTTCAAGTCTTAATAATAATAAAAAAATCTAAAGTTGTCTCTATTATTATTGGGCAACAACTTGCTGTTTAAGGTTTAAGATGTCGGATGCAGATTTTCCTTGGGGTCCTCAATTTGTGCCCCAGCAAGCAGGGCAGAGTGATGGAGAAAACCTTACTAAAAGCATTACTCCACCGCCGCTTTCTTGGACTGTCTTGGTAGTTTCTCTACCATCTTTGTGGCTTATCAGGACAGGCTGTTGGCTTCAGTAACAACGGGCACGTGTTCTTATCAGTTGACTGAGCTTCTGCTTTTAGCAAGAATTACTCTGAAGCTGGGGAAGCTCATTAGCCAGGTGATGCTAGCTCCTCCTCAGGAAAAGCATCAGCTTTAGGATATTGCTGCCACAGGACCATTTTAGAATACTGAACTCAGTGCCCCCATGACGGGTGGATGCTCAACATTGTTTTCTTATTCTCTGTAGTTCTGCTTTGATCCGCTTCTGTTCCAAGGTGTAGTTCAAGCATATGTTGCAGATCCTCAGGCCTCAAGATTCAGGTACCATTGTCCAAGGGTGCCGTCCATATGGTTCCACCCTCAAACTGGATCGGGGGAAGTTGTATTCAAAGTACTTCTGGCTCTCAAAAGGGATGGTGGCCTCAGGCTCGTTTTAGACCTAAGGCTGGTCAATCTGGTATTAGGGTATTCAGCTATCTGGAAGACTTGCTCATCTGCAGTCTCCAGAGCATGTGGATGTGATCAATCATCTCTTCAGGCTGGGCCTGATAGTGAACCAAGCATGAAGCTTCCAAGGTCCAGCTCTGGTATGCAGTAAGAAGCTTTCATAGACCTCTTTCAGCCAGGCAAAGCTCTTCCAGTGGTGACATTCCAGATGGCAGCAGTATCATAATCTCTTGGAACTCCTGCATATGCGTCTCCTGCAGTTGTTGAGCCCCAGTGTCACTCTGTTTTGGAAGTCTGCTGATGTTGTCTTTGCAAACAAGATCAAGACTCATACCTGACAGACAGTTTGTGGACTTTTCAAACCTAAGGGCAATCCGAAGGGCACCTAAGGGCAATTAGGCACTTGAAACCTTTCTACTACGATTATTTTGTGTATCTATTGAAGGGAATTATGACCATTTGAATGTGCATTCAAAGATATGATTTTTTGATCATTGAGAGCCTGTTCGATACGCCAGTGTCACCTGTAACAACAGAGCTCTGCTGAGCAGTGCAAAATTGTAGTGTGAGATCAGTGAGCATCAGACAAGTGATGTTCTGCGGCCTGAACTTCAGTGAGCTGCACATTGTTTTTGGAACTTGGTCTCTGAAACACAATACCCAATCATCAAATACTGTGCCCAGGAAGTGATGTCCAATCAGCACATTCAAACAATGTTCAATAATAAAAACAATGTTGTGAAAATAAAACCAAAAAATACAAGACTGACACACTTGCTCTTTCCTAAAATAAATTGATAAATAAATTAAGTTTATTAAGTTCATTGACATTTTTATGGGTAGAAAAGAATGGTACTATACAAGCACTGTGCATTTGGATTTTTAAATTTCTACACTGGATACAAAGCAGTGTATGTACCTAACTTATTTAATATCCCATCCAACAATGTGCCCTGAGCCCCGCTGGGCAAAGTCGATTTCTTGTAGTGCTTCAAATGACCTTTCTTGGCAGTAGTGCTAATAATACACCTGCGTCAGACAAAAATAGAAAATTTACCTGCATCGTCATACATTGCTGCTTGCATCATGAGCTAAATAGAGCCCAAAATGTTAAGTGTACAATGCATGATATGTTCAGAATTGTGTAATCAGCCAAGTCAAAAACATAGCATTGAATGGCAGTGGGCAGTTTAAATGAACCTTAATTGGTTAGTAAGATTCATTGACTAAGAGATATGTGTTCATTTGCATCATGCAGGGGGTATACCCACAAAATATGAAATAAAAAAATCCTTTCAGTCTCACTCTTTTCCCTCTTTTCCTACTCCTTTTAAAAATATGACTTTAAACATCAAATATCTCACAATATATAGCAAGATTTAAGCTTGGACAAGTCAATATTTGTAACCCACAACCCGCTAATTGCACTTTACATAACTATGTGTGAGCACAAAAATAATTATAGCTTGTCTAAGTAAAAAGGCATACCTACGTTTTAGCTTGTTTATTTTAGTGATTCAGTATCTAAAGTGCCTCAAGAATTAATATGACATACCCATGAAAGTTCAGAGACAGTCAATGAAATATACCATGCAAGTAGAGTCTAATTTAGAAATTTAAGTGGAAATTTCTAAAGAGAAATATTGCCTATCAGTTTTGTGAAAAAGCCACAGTTTTGATAAAACTGAGCTGAATGATTTTGTAATATAAGTATTTAGCAAAGCAAACTAAATTAATTACGTTTCATTAATTATGCTTCTAAAATTCTGCCATAGTAGAACACATCATTTTCTGATTTCACATCAATTAAAAGAAAATCAAGACATAGCTAAAATTCATTGTTTTACTTCCAGTGGAGAGTTTGAAGAAGGAAGTGTTAAACAGAGGATGTATCCAAGTGCATTGGATATAATTTGAGCCATCACAGTAATGGCATTCAGACTGTATTCTCCTCATTGTGGTTACTGTAGTAAAGGCTCAGCATGTAAAATATTTTTTGCAAATTATTTCCAGGATTAAATTGAATTTTGAGATTTAAGTCAGCTGGAATCTCAGTCACTGAGAGTTTGGAGGGAAGTTTATATGATATGTATGATTATTTTGAGTGTTTTTGTTATTCTTTTGAAAATTATTCATCCATCCCCATGCATCACGATGATCATGAATTTGTTTTTGAGATGAGGCCGATTTGTTGTCGATCCACTAGTGTATGGCAGCTAATTATGATTGATGTCACATTTAGCCTTGCAACATGCAACTGGAGTTAAATGGCACTAAATGCAACTATTGAATTTATCTCGCTAATTTCTTCTTGCTATTAGCATCACAGTCAAATTTGTAATGCAATATGTCTGGTAAACATAAAAATGAATTCCATCCAGTAAACCTTTAGCGGTTAATCATGTGATCAGTCAAAATTTGAAGCACACCCATAACCGCAACATGCTTATTTTATATAAACAAAGTGTTTTTTAGTGTTTAATACAATAAAATAATATTTACATGTATACATTTGCATGTACGTTTAACTATCCTCCATTAGAATGTGCAATACTATTCTGAAGGTACAATATATTTTTTATTGTGACACAATAGTTAATAACAAGGAAAAAACAGACATTTGTTGGTTATATAAGTATTGTCCCAAAAGGATTATTTTCAACTCTGAACGGTGGGGAGCATACATTTGCATAGCTTTAAATAATTGTTTAAATGTCTTTACTGGTCCCTACTGTGAAGAAATAAGTTACTTCCAAAAGTTAATTATTAACTTTAATACTGCACCATCATAATTGACACAAAAAAATAAAAAATATATGACTTATGGGCGACAAAAAGTCTGTAACAATCCAACAAAACAACAAAGTCCATTAAGAAAACCTAGCATTAAACAATTTCCCTCTGTTGGGTTCAGTTTCAGCCACACATTAGGTGAAGGGTGTGCTTTACTTAAAAAAAAAAAAATTGATATTATAACTCTATAAATCTATCGAAATCCTATTTAGATTTATTAAATAAAAAATACAATTATTATTAATAACTTGTATCTATAATACAAAAAATATTATTACCTCTAAGGTTATTAATCTTAAAAGGTTTCACTTCACAATGTACCTTATAATTGCCTACAATTTGCTTCACCCTCATCAGACGTAACTGTCCTCAGATTGAGTCACCAGATGTCAAGCTCAGGGCATCAGTTCCCACCTGCCTTTGATGTTTCAGAGCAAGGGAACTAGTGAGAATGATCTCTGACAAGAATAATTAATGCCTTGGAGAAAGTTCGGTATTGCATCAGGAAATTTGCAAGACTTTGATATATTTTGGCTCAAAGACAACTGTGTCACGCGTCCGTCTCGTGAACACGTGCAGAAGAGGTTTGAGCACACCCATCAGCACCGGCTGAGGATTACGTACCATCCCTCAATAGGTGCTGTAGGTAAAATACGGGACACGAGCCCGCGTCACGAGCCCGAGAGAATACAACCCGAGTCGGCACTGGTGGACGGGTTTCCGGCGTTGAGGCTTTATTACTTTCGGTTGTTCTTTTTGTTTGTTATTTTAGTTTGTTTTGAAACCGTGAGGGGGGTCCCTGAAGATCAATTTAAATTATTTGTTTTTCGTCCTGAATAAAACACCGGGGTAGGCACTGAAGAAAGTGAAGCATTTCTATTTACCGATGTTGTTCCAACATACCAATCCAAGGCAGGGGGACCGATTTCGGCACAACGCCGATTATTCCCGAGCCATGTACGAGTGGCGTGCTAGAACAACATACACATATTCCTCACAAGAGACATGTCCAATTTGTCCCCATACATTTAATGGTTTGGCATGTCACTAACCCAAATTAATAATAAAATAAAATAAATTGTAGATTTGGTTGTTAAAGGGTGACAGAGCCTAGCAGTCTAAAATAACAATAATAACAAAAACAATTAAACAGATTGTTATTACCTGACTGTCCTTTCCTTGTCTCCTTTAAGAAATATCTGAGGTGCTGATAATTCTCACTAGAAAAACTTATAAATGAAATTAAGATATAGATCGTATAGATCTTTGTGATTATCAGTATTAAATTTTTTATTAAATTAAAAGTATTTTAATTTTAGTACTAAGTTTAAAACTTCCTATGAACATTTGAGTAAAAAAAATCTAAATTTGAAGTATCCATGGCACCAAACTTTTTTTCAAATATTACGGAAATAAATTCATCAAAACAAGCAGTGAGTTTACAGCTGACACTGAAAAGATATTGTGACACAGGTAAAGTACAGATATCCCAGCAATAAGAGAAACTATGGATTTTGAAATAAATTACTTTTCAAGTAACATAAAACTGAAATTTGGAATGGACAAAGCTACCTAAAAACAGTAAATTCAACCAGTTACTTATTTATATTGTAGCGACCTAGGATCCAGAGGGAGTGGGTGGGGCTACTCCACGTTCGGGGGTTACGTGTCTGCCAGAGGCAGGCAAATGGGTTGTAAGGGTGGGAGACCATGCCAGGGGAGTTATGTTTAGTGGGGGGGCACAGAAGGCAGGGGAGAGCAGAGAGTGCCTGACGCAGTGGGGGGTGGTAGTTGGGGTTCTGCCGTTGGAGACAGATAAAAAGAGGGGGGGACATGACGTGTGTGTGGAGTGTGCCGACGAGAGATAGGAGTAAGGTGTGTATGACGGAGCGAGAGATTGAATGGGAGCGAACGGAGAAACCTGGGAGTGAAATCAACAAATGGAGATTGAGGACAGGGAGAAATGGGGAAGAGTGTTAGTCGTTTTTGGCATGGTCTCAGCCCATATGGACCGTGTGTTAAAAACAGAAGGCTAATAAAGCAAAAAAACGTCAAGCACGTCCTTTATTCAAAGAAATGGTCAAAAGAATAAATCCAGTTTCGTAGAGACTCACCGCAATGTTACAATATTCTTAATGCAAATGTTTGAATGGCCTGACAGGATTCTGAGGCAGGATGCAGACTAATGGTCTACTATTTCACTAAAATGTGTTTAAGTTGATAAAATTGGTTATTGTTTAAAGAGATGTAAACAAGTTAGGAAAACTCTGAAATACAAACTTTCTAATCCAAAACAGAAAGAAAAGAGAAAAACACTGGAATATTAAGAAAAATTTTTTTTTGTAAAATATAGTTTTTTTCACATCACACCTTATAAAACCAAATCCAGATCCATCCATTGTACACTCATCCAGTTATCTCTGGGCATTCTGCATTCATGGCATCGAGCAATTCATTTTGAGTAAGGGGGCCATGAACATACTCTCTATCTCCTCACAGAGTACATTTTCAATTGGGTTCAGGAAAGTTGAGTTTAGTGATTAGAATAACTGCCTCATATGGGGATGTGGTGGAAACTTGGATATTTGGTCAGTATTTACTGTTGGTTCACTCAAGGTAAATGTTTACACAACTGTATTCATTCTTAAAGGTTTGAAGAATTGATGCATACCCAGCTTTTATGGTCAACTTTGGTAGCAAATATCCCATTTGTGAAAGTTTGTGTACATCTCCTTTGTCTTGCACACAGACTTCTAGTGTCTTTGTCGTCTTACCTGCTCCATTTCTCATCATCACTAAGTAGAATATTCTGACGTTTTATAGACATTATTTAGCACTGATTATTAAATTACCAAATCAGCTAATTGGACTAAATGTGTGTAAAACTAACAACAATTGGACACGAATCCACTGCTTTAGAGAGATATGCTAAGTTAGAGGGTTAAGTATTATTTAATTGAAATTTTTGCTAGGCAAAGACTATTTACTATCTTAAAGATTGCATTAAATGTATTTAATATATTAAATGTGTGTGAAAACAACAATGGATGACACAGGGTTGTGAAGTAAATTATTAATGTTATGCACAATTAGATGTTGCCGTTTACATTGAAGGCCATTTTTTCACAAAATTTAGTCAAGAAGAAACCAGTAAATCAGTAAATTTCTTTCTAAATTATACGACTTATTATTTCAAAATACAGTTTCCAATACAAGGATATTCCAGGCATTCTTCTTTAACCAGAGATTAACCATGCAGCATCGAGGGAAGAATCGCTTGTCATGTCTCACATTGCTGAGCTGTGATGTCATCACATGCAGTATCCATGGCCTGGAGGAGTATTATTTGTATGGATTCTGGATGGAGACCTTCCTTCTCCATGCTCTAACACTGTGATCAAGAAAATTGTCATAAAAGATGTGCTGCAAACCTGTCTTGAATCACTGAAGCGTGATGGAAAATTGCATTGTCCCATGGGACTGCTAATGTGGTAATGAAGTTTTTCTCGATAGATGGGACTGGTTTCCTTGGAAAAAATATTTCAGCGTACAGTCATTTCCTCTACTAGCATTCAAATTAGCATTTGAAATGGGTATGAATACGTAACCCTCACCACGATAAGCTGTTGCGAAAATGGATGGATGGAATGGGTATGAATAGGTGTTCAATGCATTTAAAAATTTGATTTTGAGTTTTGTATCTCAACGTGATAAAATTCATACATGGGTGTGATTTTTTGCTCTCCAGTTTGGCAGTTTGAATTAAGAGCTTTGCATATTGGAAACAAGTTTTGTACGTGTCACAGAAACAGCAAAAAAATAAATAATTATTTAAAGTAATTTAAAATAATATAAGCTTATAATATAATGATTTTTTCAATGTGAGCTGATTAGCCAGTGTTTGAAGATAGTTCTTAAAATTTTGAATTTTTGAACATTTCAACGGTTACGGTATAATAATAGTTGTTAGGGACTATTTTATTTGACAACATGACAACTATTTTGTCAAAGAGTTTGACAACTATTAGACAACATGTTTAATGTAGTAATTAAAACTCTACATCAAATTCCTGTGGTATAACTTTTTATAACATGCTTGCTTGTAGGGGGTATTATATTGCATATTATATTACTCCAGCAAATTTAATTTCCACCGCTGATAGTTGTCACAAGGCGCAGGGCACAAGAACAGTTAAACCCAATTGCAGCTGTGAGCAGGATGGCCCAACAGGCGCTGACCGAGTACTGGCAGGCACGGCTTCCGAGGCACAGCAAAGAGATGTGGTCATGGTCCAAAGCACTTTAATGAGGTGACAGGAGCTGGAAGACGTGACTGATAACAAAAGGTGAAGGTGAACAGTGAGAGTTCCCCTCCCCCACACTATCTGCCGCAGCTGAACACGGTGGGGACAGCCATGCAGCTGGGGAGACTTGGAACACTCGGGGTTACTTGATGCGCTCGGGACTTGGAGCCGGGACACTTGGGGCGCTGGCAGAGCCGGAAACTCGGGGGAGCTGCTGGGTCCACTTATGGGCGAGGTATTCTGTCACAAGGCACGGGGCACAGGAAAAGGTGAACCCAATTGCAGCTCTGATCGGGATGGCCCAACGGCCACGGACCGAGTACCAACAGGCACGGGGCATGGTCGTGGTCATGGTCCAAAGCAGTTTATTTACATGTAGTGACAAGGCATGTCATTCAGCAAGGTAACCAGGAAACTGACAATACCTCGCACCAACTGAGGATTAGTGATGGGGTTATGAGGGAAACAGAAAACCAAGTTGGGAAGTGCAGGGCGAATATAAACTGGGCACATGGGTATGTGGAATGTTAATTGAATAATGAGATGACAGGAGCTAGAAGACGTGACTAATAACAAAGGTTGAAGGTGAACTGTGACAATAATACTGTAAAAAGTTTATATTTGTTCCCAAAATGCAGCAATTTTTTTTTGTTTACAGAGAGTTAACACTTTTGACTTGGTTTTAATTAGCCATTAGCACCCTCCGGTGGCATAAAAATATAGATTATTTAATGCAGATGCAGCAAAAAAAGTACAGAAAAAAAAAATACACTTATTATAATACTTATAATTTCCATAATACACTATTAACTTCAGTTGTGCACAATATAACTATTTTAATGTTCCAACACATTTACCTTTATTCAAAACCAAAAACGTATAAATTATCAACACATTTTACATTTCTATGGCAAAACAATAACAATAAAGATCGACATCACTCCCCTGAGACTTTTCTTGGTGCTGTGTGAGAGATATTTTCTTTTTTTCTAAAGGGGCTCCATTATATGCATTTTTTAGGTCAAATATGGAAATTTTGCGTCCCTGGTTCTGTGTCCATGCATGACACTGTGATAAATAGGTAAAGATAGACAGCAGAGAAATTAACTACAAAACAAACATATTTTAATAGATTTACTATACATCAGATTTTAAACCATACATAAATAAAATCAGCACATTTTTTTAAAGGAATATTTATAATTGATATAAATTCGGGCAACATGTTTATTGTATTCCTTCTACTTGATGACCACTTAGAAATGCTTCCACTTTCCCCTGCGAACAGATCTATTGATTTATTTTTTTTTTGCCAAATAATGTATAGCTAAACAGTGTTTAAAAAAACACTTTTCTGGAGAAAATGTGCATGTGTTTATATTTTCTTTTATGTATGTGATTCAATTAATCTAGCATAATTTTTTGTTCAGTTTTAATTACTGCTGTTAGTTAATACAAAAATCATGTGGGAGATGTTAAATTGGTCAAGCTTTTAAAAAAAATGTTTAATTAAAATTACAGAAGTATTTTCCTGTCTGGCATAAGAAGTTGTTTGCCATTACATTGAAGATTTGCTCTGATCATCACCATAGTTTGGCAGCTACAAACAGTAGGAGACCATTATTTTATTAGATGTGTTAACATGATATATGTAAGTCAATCTTGCATACAATCCATACATCTATTACAATTGAACATTAGGCACCTAGATGGGAACCCTGCCTACTTTTTGTGTATATAATATTTTCTTATTTACTGTTCTATGAGCTCCTAATCATTGGGATCCAATTCAGATTTGTTATACATGGATCGTATCCCCCCTTAAACTACTTTGTTCTGTAGGTAATTTAGCTCCCTTAGCCTGTCCACATATGATAATACTGTGAGCTAGGAATACATTATGATTGTTCAGCTTTATGTCGACTAATGAGCTTTTCCCCAAAAATAACAAATACTATACTTATTTTTCTAGCAGGGGTGTTTTGTTGGTTAATCTCAATTCCGGAAGCCCAACTTCCTTGAAAAACATATGATCTCTCATATGATCTTTCCATGAGAACTTATATAGGATATAAAAGTGTGGATGACTTTCTCGAGCTCTTTTAAAAGAGATAAATGCCTTGATTTTGGCAATAGTACGAAACTGGCTTTGACTACTGCATTTACATGCTTGTCGAACTTAAAGGCAGAATCAAATAACACCCCAAGGTTTTTGACATGGGGTTTGACAAGGCTGTTGGTTATCAGTTTGATGGAATTAGGGGGGCCAAATAGGATTACTTCGGACTTGCCTTCATTCAGCTGCAAAGAGTTTTTTTTTGCCATCCAACACTGTATGTGCTCAAGGGAGTTCAAGAGGTTAATTTGACTGGACTGATTGGTTGACTTCAGGGGGAGATAAAGCTGAGTATCATCAGCATAGCAATGGAAGGAAATGTTGTGTTTCTGAATGATTTGACCGATGGGAAGCAAGTTTAAGGAAAAAAGAATGGGACCTAGGATTGAACCTTGTAGGACCCCGCTGGAGAGACTAGAAGGGGAGGAGGAAACAGTGCCAAGGTTGACAGAGAAGCTTCTATTTTTGAGGTAGGATATGAACCAGTTTAGGGAAGTGCTATCAACACCAACCCTGTGGTGGAGACGGTCTATTAAAATGTCTTGTTTCACAGTATCGAACTCCGCTGAGGTCAAGAAGAATTAGGATTTCACAGCTGCCAGTATCGAAAGGGAGGAGCAGGTCATTGTATACTTTCAATAAGGTAGACTCTGTGCTATGATAAGCCTTAAAAAATGACTGAAATCTTTCCAAGATGTTGTTCTGGTGTATGTAGGGAAGCAATTGACTGAGAATAACCTTTTCGAGAACAAATGGATGTTTAGAAATAGGTCTGTCGTTACTAGGCAAAGTAGGGTTTAGGTTAGTTTTTTCAGGAAGGCCTGGACCAGTGCTTGAAAAAGGTTGGAATGGTACCAGTGGCCAAGGATCTGTTGATAATCAAGAGGATGCTGGGACCGACTTGATAATTGTGGAGGTTGTTTCTCAAGATTTCAAAGGAAATTTGAAGATTATCACTCTTCCACTTTCGTTCGGATTTTCTGCACTCTCCCCTCAGGGCTCTGGTGGTGCCATTGAGCCAAGCCGGACCTGTAGGTTTAGGCTTTTTCAATTTTAGGGGATGGACAGTACACAGAACAAAAAAGTAGGTGGTATTAAATAAGGAAGTAAGTTCCTCAGTGCTGAGATGAGGAGGAGACGGCTCAATCGTGAGAGTTTTGTGAGCAGCTATGAGAGCCTCAGAAAACGTATTGGCAGTCGAAGAATTAATGTAGCGAGAGTAACGTACAGGAAAATTGGATTTAATGGGAGAGAAAGGCAATGATGCATCAAATATGACAGTGCTATGATCTGACTGAGAAGCATCAATGATATTCAAATTGCATATCGGAAAACCGGATGATGAGACTAGGTTGAGTGTATGGCCTAGTTTGTGAGTGGGACCAGGAGGAGTCAACTAGATGCATAAAATCCCTTATGAGAGGTTTAATGGGACAACAAACATGAAAATTAATAAATCACCAAGAATCAGAACTCGATCAAATTTGAGCATAGTGTTTGAGAGGAAGTCCAAAAATTGAGTGATAAAGTTTTTATGTATTTTTGGTGGACGATACACAAGAGCAATAATGAGGGAACTGACCAGGCCCACTTTAATTAATTGCACCTCGAAACTATAGAAATGATCAGAGTTCAATAGACAGCAATTAAAATGTTTCTTAAATACAGTAGCTAGACCCCCACCGCATCCGGAGAGTCTAGATGTGCTAAAAAAGTTAGTCATCTTGAGTTCAACATCTGTAGCAAACTCACCAGTGTTGAACCAAGTTTCCATCACCAGTAGGAAATTCAATCCTTAGGCGGTGAAAAAGTAATTAAGAATAAAAGTCTTATTGAATAATCATATGTTGAACAGAGAAACATTGACGGGAATAGCGGTATAATCCTACAATGACAACAACCACTACAGTTGGACTACACCACAGTTGGCCTGGCAGGGAGCCTGCAGGGGAGTGGTCCGGCGTCCAGGTCGGAGTCTGGGTTGATCAGTCGGAGAGAAATATATCTGGTCTCAAGGGAGCGTCGGTGAGTGAAGCGACGTGGTCAACCAACTCCAACATCATTAAGCTGAAGAAGGTCGGTCGGTTCCGAGCGAGAGCCTCAGCTTAACCGAGGCGTCTGCACGTTTACTCCGCCTCCTGGCTCATTTGGATCCCAAGGATCTCACTGGATCCCAAACGTTTACGTCCGCGAAAGGGGCTCGAATATTTAGTAGCGTTTGACGATTGTAGACAATAGCGGCTTACACAACATTCATACACCGAGACAAAAACAGGAGCAGCAACAATTGATGAAAAGCAGTCAAACACAGTGGTGCGGCCACTACCAGTCCATGCTAAACTTCTATACAAATATGTACATATACTTATCACTTTTGATGTCAGTGTTTATATTCCCCACATGCATTTAATTTTAATGCCTTTTTCAATAATAAATGCATTTAAACCTCAAAGCTCAACTGTGAACACGTTTTTCAGCTGGCCCAGGGTTAGCCCATTAACTATGAAAGGGGTAATAGAGTAGCCTATAAAAAGCATCCTTTTACATTTGACTTCCTTAGGTTAAGAATTACCCACACAATCTTATTTAACAATTACCAATCTGACCAATGTGTCTTTCAGTACACAATGTAATTCAGCAGGAGATGGCCTGTAGATGCTCTTATTCATCATATTTGAAAAGCTCAGCAATGCACTGAGTATGAGCAAGGACAGCTTTTAGAATTCAGCTAAAATAAAATACTGTTGTGTCCTCTGATTTTAATTGGGCAACAATGTTTGTTGCTGGTTAAGGATCAGAAAGTGAGGTGACTCTGCATTATGCTCATGTCATTTCTACGTCATTTAATTCTCCTCCCTGGCATTTTTTCCTTGCGGTGTGTGACACCCAGGTAGCAGGTAGAATGTTAAATATGGTAGTTTATTTCCAGACTTTCCAGGTTCAAGAACTGGTAGTCACACCGCTTCAGGCGAGATACAATGTGTTGATCTAATGATAAAGGCCTTAAGGATTCCAACGTGGTAGTTTGGAGGCATCAGAGTTTGAAAAGATTGCTATTACTTTAAGTAACTTGCCTCATAGCTCCCACGGTAGCCCTCAGTTTACTCTCGGTTCAAAGCCTCGGAGAGACTTAAAGCGGTCCCTGCAGCTTACCATCGTCACCATATCTGTGATTAGAACACATTAGAGTGTGATTAGAATTTCTAGAAAAAATGAACCAATAATCACGTCTAGAAAAGCCACAGAGTATCTTGTTTTAATCCCAATAATAAACTAAGACTATATTATAATAATAAGACTCGGTTTTCAACAACGTAGTCAAAATAAGCATTTAAACCACCGTTTTTATTCATATGTTTTTGTGTTATTCAGTAAATAGTCTGATAATCCAGTCCTTCATTACCTTCTCCATGCGTGTTTTGGAAAGCGCTTTTATGAAAGATATGGCAAGCTAGTTAGCCACCATTCTCGTATGTCGCAAACAAGTTAGCTACTGAACCAACCTAGGACTGGCCTGTAGCACATGAGGGCATGCTCGACCCTAGAGCGGCTGGAAAACACGGCATTGGGGGAGATCTCAAGCCTTTTATTTGGCATAATTTTAAACAAACTTAAACATTCTTTTTACAAACAGGAAGATTCAGAGAACTACCAACCTCAACCTCAAACACAACCTCTCGGGGACAACTAACAAAAACAGTCTCAAGACCACCACACCACAATAGTTTCCAACCATCCAGTCCTATTCCTCAATGAGGTTCAATTAGAGGGCGTGGCCCTCCCTCTTGGCATAGCTGCAAGTCTATTGTCCTGCTTGGGAGGGGGTGGCTGCCAGCTGCGTGCCACATGGCCGATCTCATATAGATTTATAACCATAAATTATTGAACAGCAGTTACTGATTACTTTTCACACATTATTACACTATGGTGAAATAAACCACTGACCAAAATACACAATAAAACATCTAGTAAACAATGCTAATCCCGACAAGCCACCGCTCTTCTGCTAAAGTTGTGTACAGCACGTTTGACTTTTGATTAGCCTAGCTGAGCTAACAAAGATTAAAGTTTCTTCATCAATAGAAGCATCACTTAAGTTTTATAATCTCATGATATATTTTTATTACAACATATTTGAGAATCAGATCTGATATGTCCTTCATTTTCAAAAACATGTGAAAGAAATGATAGTTTGAAATTACAAATAAAATTCCTTTTTTTGTGTTGCAATGAATTCGAGAATATTAAGCCTTCTCTGAGCTTATGTGCAAAAATAACTCACGCCGGGGGCCATTAGGCGAAATTAAGAACTTAAGCGTCAACATACTATTTTCACCATAATACCTTCAAAAGCACCTCTCCTACAACAAATATCATATGTGGTGCCGCAGTCTCTACTAAAGCCACATTAGGTTTTCTGGAAGAATCCCTTCAGATATGTGTGTTGCCAGGCAGCATAGCAAAATACTGACCAAACGTAAAGAGCTATTTGTTATTTTTACAGTCTGCTTTGTCAACTTCTTTAAGAATAGTGACGGTATTGGCCCTGTCTGTCTGGTTGTTTTTGAGACCCTTGGTGGCCTGTAATAACCTCAGAAAAGGCTGGGTTCTGAAGTACCCATATTTCCAGAATCTGCTTTTTCCCCTTGATGAGCATTCCATCAGCAGCTCCAACTAGGGTTAGGTTTTTTCTTTGGGCACTGTTAATGACATAATTAAAAGGAAATAACTACTACACCCTCTTAAGCGTTATTTGGACAGTATTGTAATGTAGGAAGTAGTATATCATATCAGCTATCATAATGGTAAGAAAGAGGCATTTAACAAGGGAAGACAGACAGACAGACCATTATTAGGCTTGAATGTCTTTCCTTAAGAAAAATCGCAAAGAAAGCTTCAGTGAGTGCAGTTTCCTACACCATCAAAAGGCACTTGGAAACTGGAGAGACCTCTGACAGGAAGAGGACTGGCAGACCCAAAGCCACAACAGAATCAGAAGACAAGTTTCTGAGAGTCAATAGCTTGCGTTGTGTGATAGGCGGCTCACAGGACAACATTTTCAAGAACAGCTTAACACTGACTGAAGCAAGCAGTGAAGAGAAGACCTCGAGCTGCAGATTTGAGAGTTTGAGGGGAAGTAAGAAAGCCATTGCTAAGATGACAAAATAAGAAAAAGAGGTTGTGAACCGAAGACAAGGCGGCAAATAAAAAATCAAATGTTTATTTGCAATGAGTTATTGAGTGTCGAGGAATCCTCCTCAGTATGCCAAATTTTGAAAGATTCAAGTCAGTTGTAGGGAAATATTATTCAATAGCTAAGTTATTAAGGGTACAGCATTGTGTATTACTACTAATAAAATATTTCATAAAACTCATCAGTATCAGTAGGAAAAATTGTTCTACTGCAAGCTTGAGAACTAAGGGCCCAAACCCTAAACGCTCGGGATATTGAGATTTGCGATAAACTTGGGTACTTTTTTACTGCAAAACAAGGGGCGGGTACAGATATTGCATGTTTTTAAAGTTATATAGGAGGGCACAGGACAGCAGCAGATGACAGCTTCACTTCCAATAAAAATAAGGTCCCACAAGAGACATTAGATTTAAGTAAGTATTAGCTTGCTTCAGATTTGATCAGGTGGTAACAGTCCACAAAGATGTGTTCTTCTAAGTACTCATAGTTAGTCAACTGTAAAAGACTGACCAGTCTCCAAATAATCTCTTGAGGGAGCTGATAATACTTAATCTATCCATAGTTGGATGAAAGATCACAGATAAAATTAGAACAGTGTCAGTGAATTTAATAGCTGGTCTTTAAATTTGCAATGTGAGCAATGCCATTTAACAAAAGAAAGCTGCACTACATGGCCAAAACTATGTGGACACCTCTTCAAATTAGTGGATTGGGCTATTTCATCCACATGCGTTGCTGATAGGGACAGGGGTTGAGGATGAGATTTTCAGTGAGCAGGTATACACATACTTTTGGCCACGTAGTGTAATTATTTTAAGGTCAAGGCAAACCGAGAGCACAAGCATTACCACATATGCTTGTAGTATTGATTTGAGCAATCTTAATGTATAAAAATGTATGTATTGATGTATTGGACGAGAACATCTGACAGGACTCAGAGGCTTCAGAGTTGAGAACCCAAGTGCGGTGCTTTAATGGAGAGATAGAAACAGAGAGAGGTCATTCACCAATAAACAGAGAAATACAGAAAATACAGGAATTGAGAGTCAAAGGTATAAGGAGTAAGCACAGATCAAACAACTATTGGTAAGTATGTACTAAATTGCTCAGAACTGTTACTATGGATGGCAAACAAGACCTTTCAACATATTAGTAAAAAAAGAGGTATGAATACACAGGATGAACTAAAACGGGGTGAACTAGGGACAGGTGTGAACAATAAAAGGTAAATCAGAGACTAATTAGTCAATTGACATGGTGCGCGTGGAACAATTAGGGAGAAGAAGACAAAACTAAAACACGGGGGATAGCGACCTCTGGAGACGGACAGGGGTAACATCACGAGAGGGCAAGACAGCATCACTCCACAGATATTTCACCGCAGAAATATCACGTGGCATCTATTAACAATTCAATAGATACATTTTTTTTTCTTCAAAATATGACATCCAAATTGACATCCAAATGCCTCCCAAAGGTAAAAGCTCTAGTTTAGACAGTTTCAAACACAAAAGTCGCTATTAGGTATATGAAACACAAATTGAATAATTTATTCTTTCTTTGTTTTGGTCCGGTTCAACTGTGCTGTTTTAATTAAAGTGTGCTGGGATTTAGCTTGTCAAGAAACATCTTGAGGAATCTAATGGAAACCAATACACCAAAGTAAATTAATTATATGAATGCTGAAATTGCTGCTAGCAGGAAAAATAGTGTCCTTCTGGAATAAAACAGTTTGCTGGAGGTTGATAAAAAAAGAATGTAAATACACTTTCCCAAAGCAACATTCACTGCATTAATTTTCCAAAGTAAACATATCCTCTGCCCCACTTATAAGTTTAGGTTTCATGGGATCATAGGTCCAGTGTCTTAACGACTACTCAAAACCCATTTTACATTATGGGGCCTATTTTTTTGGAATTTGTTTATGGTTTGGAAAAACAACATGCGTTTAAATACAATCGTAATGATGACACACCCCGCTCATTAATCATTATACTATAAATAGGAAGCATAAACATTACGACAAATGTTTCAAGATTACAAGTTGGATTTAATTTTATTTAAAAAGGCATAATAAATGCATTGTAAATTATATAACAAAGGCATAGTAAATGCTTGATATCTTGAAGAAAAAGGTATCTGATTGTCATCCCATCCAGCATAATGACAAAGTAGCATAAGCATTTGAGGAATCTAAGTCCTATAGTCAATTATTCCCATGCTCTTTTAGTTCATTATAAGTAGATGTGTATGAGAAGGAAACTTGAAAATAATGATATTGTGTCAAGTAAACAAGTATTTTTGGACTATGCAGATAACCAGGTTATACATCATCTTACTGTTATTATGGAAGATAATTATTAAGAAGCGACGTAGTGTATTTTTCCTGAGGATTTCAATTAGAACCAAGGTTCTAATTCAGTGTTATGAACTCCCGAAACCCTTACATAGCCACTATGCAGTCCTCGACCATAATAAGCTTTTCCAAGGTGAAAAAGATTAATCAATGTCCTGTTCGATATGCCCTCCTGATTGATTGCATATTGAAAGCACCTGATGTTATAAAACCTGTGTTGAAGGATTGTTTAAGGAATCTTATTAGGAATTATATTCCAGTACAATACAGCTGTTCTTTCCCCATACTGTTGATTTCGTTATGATGTCTGATCTAGTTAATTAATATGTTACCTTGTAGGGGGTAAGAATGATGAAATGGTGATACAGGATATGATCTTAAATACTGAATACTGCGCAGAATTATAGGCCTTCTTGTCAATTTATGATGTTCAAATTAGTTCATAGTCATTCTATTGATGTACATACTGCATTTACTAATTGTTTACCAAATTTTTAATACACTGTACTGTATTGGGCGTTAGATGATCCTGGAAGATAAGCTGTGTATTTGGACTTTGTTGTTCCAGTCTTCATATATGAAACAGTGAAGAAAGTAACTAAACCATGAAGTGCCAAGAAAAATGAAGATTTGCTATAAAAGTCTTATTTCAATGAAAACCCTATTCTTTATTAGCAACTCTAGCATCCAGGCAGTCTGAGAGCTCACAGTTTATTAAAAAAAAATCTAACAATCACCCATATTTTCTTCACACTATATTTATGGTCTTTGGTTGGAAAATTTTGACATCAACTTGTCCATTTTGTCACAGTCCATTTTTTAAATCATGAATGCAATCAAGTTTGTTTTTGTTTTTGTTTTACACTGGCCCATAAAAATGATCGGTGCTGCTGATGTTAATGTCAAGTGCTAATGTGGCCAGGTAATGCACTTTAAAGGTTACCACATTTTACAGTCTGTTTTTGTGCCATGGTGTAGGCTGTGTGTTTTAAAGCTGTCACCTTGTCAGTACCCTGAAAGACAAATACTTGTTTAATCCAACAATTTTATAATTTACACTATGATGGCCTTTAAGGCATAATGCAGGGTTATATTCTGCCTTCACAAACAGGTTGCATGGTGACACACACTCATTATCGCTGACAAAGTTAAGTCTCCAGAGTGAAGTTCAAGCTTACTGGATCTTTAAAGAGTCTTTTCTAATCTCTGTTGAGGTCAATGTGATCTGCTATTCTCTGCATGCTTTGCAAATTTCTTAATACAAAAGGCTATCTCCTCTCCCCTCCCTGAAATGTGTCTATGTGTTTGCAAAGGAAGGGTAATCTGGTTCAATCGCTCTAATGCACCACTAGGCATTTTGTCTTTCAATTAATTTCAGACCTCAATGTAAGTAGTTGATGTGCTGAACAAGTGCTGCTTAAGTCTGTCACGGTAAAAAAATTGTTAAATGAGTAAGACGTAAGGGAAAAAAAGATGATTGCCTGATTATTTTTTTATATCTAAAAAATTATATAACAAAGTGCAATAAAACAACCAATAAATAATTCCATTTTACTCAACACAATATAAAGTACCAAATCAATGTAATAAATACAGAATAAATGTTGTATTTGGAAAAATTGACCTAGCTAACTAATGTATTTGTATATGAAGTTACAGATTTCATTTTAATTCCAGTAACATTTTACCCTAGCCTACAATGCTTTCATATGGGATAAATAGCTAGCTACCACTTGTCACAGACTGCATAGCTACTTGCTTTCAAGCTAAGCTGTCCAGGTAGTTTCTTTACGTTTCTTCAGATGCCGCACAAAGTTGCACATGGTACAGAGGAGGCAGGTCCATAGAAGCAGAGGAGGTTGCTCCTCCTCTATTTTTGAGAGACAAGAGGGAGATCAAAATATAAAAAAGAGTAATTGGTTGAAATAAACCATTACCAATTCTCAGTATCATTTATAAAATAATTTATCTCTTCTTTGGATAAAACAGAACAGACAGAGAGTCACAGAAAATGTTTATGATGGTTACGTTTATATCACGTGGACGGCCGTGTACGTGTGCGCCGTTTACCTGGGGAAGTGATCGCACCAGGATGCACTGTGGGAAGACCAGAAGCCGGTGGAGGGAGTCTGATGCTCTGGACAATGTTCTGCCAGGAAACCCTGGGTCTGGCCATTTATGTGGACATTAATTTGACATGCAGCACCTACCTTAACATCGGATAATGTGCCCTTCCACACTGCACAAATTGTTCTGGAATGGTTTGAGGAACATGATGAAAAGTTCAAGGTGTTTCCCAGGGCACCAAATTCCCCAGATCTCAGTCCGATTGAGGATCTGTGGGATGTGCTGGACCAACAAGTAGGATCCATGGCGGCTCCACCTTGCAACTTACAGGACTTGAAGGATCTCTGTCTTGGTGCCAGATACCACAGGATGCCTTCAGGGGTCTTGTAGAGTCCATGCCTCGGTGAGTCGGCGCTGTTTTGGTGGCACGCAGAGGACCAACAGCATATTAGGCAAGTGGTCATAATGTTTTGGCTCATCAGTGAATAAGTGTCTGGAGCCAACCAAACCTTTTCCTATGACATATTACTCAATCTTTGTAAGGTTTATTACAATATTCTCCATATGCTCAGGCACCATAAATCAGGCAGATATGTAGATATACTTATTTTTCACAATCTGATAAAAATATTTAGTGATGCAATATTCACAGCATCGATGTTAACAGGTATTTCTGAATAGGACTAGGTATACCCTAAAATATTAATGTAAAATTTTATTTATTTATTTAAAACTTTTTTTTTTTTTTATGTAGTTAACAAACTTCAGTGTTAATAGTTTTTTGTGATTTTATTTTGTATATTTTTCTAGTGGATTTTTTAAAGCAATCTTTAAAATAACATTATTGACTTATAAGTTACCACTTAGGACATACTACTACTGCAATGACAGACACAAAGATAAATTTTCTCCTCAAACAGATAGACGCACTAACAATTACTCATATCATATTATGCATTCATGTATACATGATACAAACTTATTTTCATACTTTCTTTCATAACGTAGTAAATGCTTGATATTGTCATATGTATAGACTTTCATTTTCTTAACACAATTTTATGTGGTGTCTTCATCCACAGCTGCCATATTTCTGTACAGGAGTTGATCTGGACATATCCAGGTGTCTCTGTGGCACTTTTTGATGTAGGACATGATCACATTTAACTGTAGGACTGGAAGGTGGTGAGTCACAAGATGAACCCATGTTACCTGTAATTTACCAGTTAAATGTCGAAATCTAAATGTATTTTGACTGCAGATATTTTTGACCTAAGTGTCAGCCAACACTGAATTTCCATCAACTGCCTTACTTTTCCTGGTCTCTCTCTGTATTTATAATATGTTAATAATCTTTATAATACAAAAATGTGTGTGTGTGTGTGTGTGTGTGTGTGTGTGTGTGTGTGTGTGTGAGCTATATGAAACCTCATGCTGCATTTAATCATGACAGTTCAGAAGTATTATTATGCTTCTGAGTGACATCGAGGGACTTTCATTGATGTGTCCCTGACAGAATGAGAGGGAAACAGGAGTATTCCATCTGCCACACACACCTTGATGCATCCAAGAAACGTTATTGCTGTGAATTGACTTAAAAGGGCTGTATCACATATGGTTTTGTATTTTTTAGACACCCCAGAGCTGAAAAGTTTTAATTCATAGGCACATTGGAATCTCTTGTGAATAAGAATTGTATCTGTAAAATGCATAATGTAATAATTGGTGACAAAATATTGATTGGTGAACCCTGAGTCTCAATGTTTTCTGGCCACTTCCTGAAACACAGTCAAAGATTCAACTAAAATTGTGTATTCCCATTGATTTAAGTTATTGATCTTCAAATAACAAGGTTTGGAAGCTTAATCAAAGAGATATATTTTTTATATTTTGTAAATTGTTAATTATTTATAAAATTATGCACATTCAAAGAAGAGTTCATTTTCAAGCAAAATAATTGGCAAATGGCAATATTTTGCTGCTGCTGCTTCATACAGTGCCTTGCATGAGTATTCACGCCCCTTCACAATTTGAAGTGTTACAACTTGAAATTAAATTGGATTTTATTGGAATTTTGACCATTTGTTTTCCACAAAATACCTAACACTTTGAAGGTACGACATTTTTTTTTATAGCGACACAATAAAAAGTTTTTTTTTTTTTTTTTAGTTGGTTGGTTACATAAGGATTCACACCCCTGAGTCATTACTTGGTAGAACCACCTTATGAGTCTTTTGCAATTTTCAAGTCTTTCCACAGATTCTCAATTGGACTGAAGTCTGGGCTTTGACTGGACCATTCTAAAACATCCAGGTTCTTGGTTTTAAATCACTCCAGTGTAGCTTTGGCTGTGTGGTTAGGGTCATTATCCTGCCTGAAGGTGAAACTCCGCCCCAGGTGCCTTGCAAACTGTAACAGGTTTCCCTTGCCTTTAATCCTGAACAGTTTCCCTGTCCCTGCTGCTGAAAATTATCCCCTCAACATTCTACCACCACCATGCTTCACTGTGGGGATGGTGTTCTCAGGGTGATTAGCAGTGTTGGTTTTGTGGCACACTCTTTCCATTTTTAAAATAATGTATTTATGGTGCTCTGCAGGATTTAAAAAGTATGGGATATTTTTTATATAACCCAACCCTTAATTGTGCTTCTCCAGAACTTTATCCCAGACTTGTTTTGATAGCTCCTTAGTCTTCACGGTGCTGTTAGTTTAGATACGCAAACAAACTCTTAGAGCCTTCCAGAAACAGGGGTTTTAAAATGTTGAGATCATGTGACACTTTAATTGCACTTAGGTGAACACTATTCAACTAATTATGTGACTTCTGAAGGCAATTTGTGGCACCAGAGCTTATTTAGGGGTTTCATAGCAACGGTGGTGAAAACTTATGTACCAGAGAAATTTCTGCTTTTTTTTCTCCTTTTAATTAACTTTTTATTGTGACAATTAAAAAATTTTTGTACCTTCCAAGTGTTAGGTATGTTGTGGAAAACAAATGGTAAAAATCCAAATAAAATCCAATCGAATTTCAAGTTGTAACACCACAAAATATGGAAACGTCCAAGGGGGCTCTTTATATATCTTCCATATTTCAGATGATATAAGGAGCTTGGCTTTAGTAAAGCATGAGTGAAAGACTAGTAAAATAATAATGCTCCTCTGGAAAATGCGATTTAGTCACTACTTTGCAACAATTCAACGGTTTAAAAAAATGTGCAATAACAAATAAGATGTGATTTAGATTTTTACTGAAGTTATATTTTAACATCAAAATGATCTGACTGACAGTAGTACCAAACAGATTCATGCCTGATATCTATATCAAGATATCAATATCAATAGTATATTGTATTACAGTTACAAATTCTCAATGACCCAATTTCTTATTATTGTAATCATCAGTTTTGCTCATTGGATAGTGCCAAACATCAAAATGTCTGCGTGAACAGCATTTAGTGAGGTATTTTAAGCATTGCATTTTAAGTTTCTTGGAAAATTCAAACCTCATCGCCGGTTCTAGTCATTGTTTGTTCGTTATTACCATGGCCTTGGAGAGTAGCAGAAATGTGCAATCTAATGTTCCTGTTTGGATGTCCTTGATGTCAGATATAGGCAGGACGGCTGAGGCAGCAATGTACAGTGACTCAATGACGGTTGCCCTAATAAGGTTTTTGTCAGTGTACACAACACTGGAGGGTGGACAATATTTTACTATATTTCTATGTATTATATGAAGAAAAATGGTACTTATATATTTTTTTCATTTTAGCCACAATATGCAAGTTATTTTATTTGAGTCAACAGGTCATCGTTATGTTGTGGGGGGAGGAGGGTAAAATATGGTTAGGACATTCACAGCATCTTCTACCCAAGCAAGACGGTACTTATCTGTAAATTACACAACCAACAAAAAAATTATGTCAACACAGCTTGGATAATTAATAATTTTCAATATGTTTGAACATGGTTTTTTTTTGGGTTTTTTACTAAAGATAGAACACAGTTCAGTAATTTAATGTCAATATTCAAATGCATATATATCTATATATATATATATCACCAGAATGAGCAAAATGTCACAGAAAAGGGATGGGGGGAGGGGAGTATTTTACTATTTTACTTTAATTATTGCTGACAATTAATCTAGATCCTCAAGCAGTGCATTCCACCTGTTGTCTTCTGCCGCTTTACAACTAATCATTGTCTCTGCTCCCACACATCACACTGGGAGACCGTTCCCATACGGAACTACTATGCGAATTAATATACTTTTAAAATATTTTTTAACAAAGTTTGCTTGTTTTGACGGCTAAGATTATTGATAATAAATGGACTGAACTATGGAAAACCATCTCAGAGCTTTGGCGTCCCCACTGTCTTTGGCTGTCTTCCCCCTCAGTTGGCTCTAGCTTTCTGGACTAGCCTGGCTCTCCTCAACTCCACAGCAGGACCAGGTAGAGACGTCTTCATGGCACTTTGTTGGTTTGTTGCACTCTGTGCATTGCCTCGATCAACACAAAACGATCATCTTACGGTCGAGATTAAACCAAAATAAAAACATCCATAATAACTATTAAATAAATATACTGCATACAGGTAACTTAAAAGCTGCGAATGATGAACCAATGGAAAAAGAAAATAATTGAAAAAGAGGGGGTTGGCTATGAAACTGTATGCACTGTACTGAAAGTCTCACATTCCTGTGAGATGCCAACACATTCCTAAGTCTCCCTTTTTAAGCTCTATGTTTACGCACTACGTGACTGTGTATTTGAATTTTGGGGACCAGCAGACTGTTCAACCACTTCACTTTCCCCCACCCCTGACATAAACATCAGCTTGTTTGTCAGTTAATGCTTCCTTTTTGTATTTAATAATCTCATATTGAGCCATCTGCCATTTTTCACCCTGCAGACCATTAAGCTTGTGCGAGAGGTTCAGCACAATGACTTCTTCTTTTTTTCTTTTTCTGACAGCACTTCTAGCCTTCAAAGGACTTGGAAGCCAAGAAGAGTTGCTAGTTAATAACAAGGAGAGAGAAGCCCTTACCATTCCTCACACATTTCGTCCTGGGCAGCACTCTGCACTGCCAATTCTGCACCTCCGCTGTTCATTCCCAATCAAAATGGACGAATGACATGTTTTGTATTTGAAATTTGTAATTAGGGGCTGGCAAGTTTGTAGAGGATCATGTGCCTATATAAATATTGTGCAGATTGGCCACATATATTTACCGCAAATGTTTAAAATTGCAAACAGGTTTTTGTCATTGATAACAATTAATTTCAGTGCATTTTATATGTATTGTTTCTGTCATGTAATTCATATTTTAGTTGCTAAATTAAATATAGTTAAATAGTTAATAGTGTAGCGGGGATGGCTAGGAGCGCTTCCCCCGCCAATGGGCTAAAGCCATCCCCGCGGGGGCTGCTGGGAAGCCTGGTTCCCGGGACTTAAATGACTGTAAATAGTGTGTTCTATGTGCCGGTTGTATTTGTTGTTAGTGGCAAACGTGTTGTAC
>JAOVYW010012601.1:0-38005 GCA_025775045.1 Hiodon tergisus | reverse complement strand
TGTTATAGCTGCAAAGGGGGGGACCAACTCGATATTATTGCCAATGGATTTAGAATGGGATGTCTTTTGCATACATACATATATTATACATACATACATACATACATACATATATATATATATACACACACACACATATACATATATATATACACACACACATACATATACATATATATATACACACACACACATACATAATATATATATATATATATAATAAAAACTTCAGTTCCAATCAGATCTTTGGCTTGTTCTCCCATGCAGGAATGACCATCACGAGAGCGTCGGCCATTAAGATTTAATGGGGATAATGGGTTTCCCTTCCATGGCTGAGTGGGCCCTGGTTGTGTCTCTCCCCGAATAAATCTCCTTTAATTAGATCGGGCCTTCCGGCCAGCCACAGCTCTCGGGTCATGCAGAACGCTTCATTTTCCCTCTACCACCGTGAGGCACCCAGGGTGACAGACATGTCGTGTCGAGACCGCTCGAAATTACGGGAGGGGCGTCGACATCTCTGCAAAGCAAGAGCCTCCCCATCACCTAGATTAATCACACACCACCTAGGGTTCTACACCCCCGCAACCCCTCCATTCTCATCAAGCGATACTCTGGAACATGGACAGGGGGAGCAGAGGAGAGGGGAGGGGAGGGGCAGCATGTGAATAAACAGCCCTTTTCTTGCAATTAAATGACATTAAAATTAGTTGAAGTCACTGCCTCTTAATGTGATACGCAAGATGCCGCTCTGTGCAGTTCGACGTAGACGGGCTCCCAGACAGTACTGAAGAGCAGAAAATAGAAGCGCCAGTCCTGTAATAATGCACGGGGGAACGATTCAGAAACGGGGGCAACTGAGGAGCTGGAAAACCAGGTTTCCCCACTTGACTTCACCGCGAGCAAATGGGAAACAATGCTGCAACACGCGGGTCAACCGTCAGAAAAAATTGTTCATGCATGACAGGATACATATATATATCCTTTTCAAAGTAAATCTTTTCCCCCTTCATACTATAGAGACCGCCCCCGCTCTCCATCAACCCCAGCAGGGTTTCTCCCATCTAAAACAAGGACAAAATACCCCCCCACACCCCCTCCACCAATTCAATTCAATTAGCTGGAAAAATGCAGAGGACACACACGATCAAAGCCTTTTCACAAAAGGCATCAGGAATCGAGACATATGTTACGTCGTTTAGTGTGAAATGCCCCGAGAGGGGAGCACTGCTGTTGTACCCTCGAGCTACATGCCTGTCCTGGATGGCTGCAGTAAATACCCAGCTGTGAAAACGAGCCAAGGGCCTGTGGGTTACGTCACTCGCTCGGGGTAAGGCACACACACACAAATACGCAATTTAAAATCCCCACACACACAATATATGGATTCTGAGACGGCAACCACATTTCAAATAGGGTGGCCAATCTTATTCCGATGGGACGTTATCGAAATTTGATTCCCGAAGACGCTGGCGTGGATGGAGGCACCACAGTGCCATTTCCATCTTTTCAATCATTTATTTTCACTTTTACTCATCCTTGAAATATCTCCTCCAGTCAGGGGTTCACATTTTGGCAACGGGAGTGACATTCCCATCAAACAATACAATTTCTCCCTGCTCCTGCCATGGGGAGATTCTTTTTTTTAACCGTACGCCCTGGGGAAAAAAAAATCCCAGGGCAACATTAATCAATGCAAGGTCCTCTCTTTGCCTCTTTGGGCTTAAAGATCATCGAGTTTCTGAGAAAGCAGGGGGGGTAAACATTTATTGACAGGCATGGTAAATAACCGTGCATCTCTTGCAAATTTTGCTGAGGTTGAGACGATTACTGTAATCCCTGGCAGTACATTCCCCCTCTTCATGGACGGTAATCTGCCGAGTTGAAGGGATGAGGGCTAACGGGGCAATGCATCCGATTGGACGGAACGTCTTTTTATGCAACAGCCCCAGACGTCTGTGCTAAACAATTACATCTGCAAACAATGACCAATGTCTAGACAATGGCTCTTTCAGTTACAAGGATATGATGACCTAGTCAAATCCAAAGTTCTTATTTATAATAATCCATTTCATTTTACAATTCCAAACTGAAGCGCTGTATCGGTTTTAAACTGTAAAGGGATTTTTTTTTTTAATAGGGATGGGAATGGTGTGGGAGGTTAGTTAACTTTCTACAGCGAGGAGGGTTAAGAACTTTCAACAGAAAGTGTGCGGCGGCGAAAAAGACTGTCCAAACTAGGGTGACAAAAGAGATTCATTACGTGGACGGGGACCCTCAACAGATGGACTAGGCCTGATATCTGCTCCTTAAAGACCCAAAACCTCAACACTCAATTCCCTCTCACCTTTTAACACAGGCCAGCCGATGGGGACCTATTGCAGGACACACTCCTGTCCATTTTAGCACCACATTCCAATGGGGTAGTCCACCCCTGACGCAAGTCAGGACACAGGTAAAATTATAAATGAACCAATCAAACTTAATTAAACATATGGTACAAACGTAATCTAATATACCGGTAACAAGTGCGAAACAATGAGCGCAAAAACAAGCGTGAAATGCAAGTAAAAAATAAAATAAAAATCTACAACCACTGTATAAGACCAATTTTTAGACCCTAAATTTTTCGAAAAAGGGTGCGTCTTATACATGGGAAAATACGGTATGTGGCCGCATAATAAATTGAGAACGGTCACTCATCACAACCAGCAACCTCAATGCCTGAGGACAATTAAGCCTCTGATTACACAAAATCTTAGACAAATGGCACCCCCTAGTGTGTCCACCGAAACAAACTAACAGCACAATGCAATGCACAACCGGGTCACGTTACCCACCTAAGAAATGAAAGAAGAGAAATGACAGCTACACTGGAAGGCTTTTAAATCGCCCTCCAACCTCGTCTTGTTGGGTCCACAAGGCACTGGTGGATCCAAAGGTTCGCCAAACCTCGGTTCTTCCTCCCCACCCCCTTTGGTAAGGACCTTTCACTTCACTGCTCACCATCTCATCAGCCAACAAGCCTCAGAGTGGAGTCTGACCTTTGTCTCTTTTTCCCCCCCTCTCTCTTCACAGAAATCATTAAGTGAAGACAGGCCGTGTGGCACAAAAGGGAAGCTGATGTTGTCAAAAAGCCTCCACTGCTCCTGTGTTCTGCTCAAAACAGAAAAACAATACAAAAAGAGAAGGGAAAAACAGCCCCAAACGGGCATCTCTACCATGGCAACAGTTTTGCCCTCTCTCGTTGCCTTTACACAAACGAGTTGTAAACGCTGCTGAACCCATAACTCCGTCTCAACTGCAGAGCCGAGCACAAATCAGAACCCGCTCAAATGTAATGATGAATCATTTATTTAGCCTGCCTGAGAGGCCCCATTTCCTACAATCAGATAGGAGGGAATCTCGGAAGTGTGCAGGCATGAGATGCAATCAAGATGTCTGTTCTATTAAATAAAAATGGGATTCATTCGAAATGTATGGCTTTTTTCTTCTTCTTAGACACATCTTATCTGTGATTGGCAGAATTCTCTCAGCACTCAACGCTTAAGTTAAAATGAGATGGCTGGACTCACTGGCCATTTAGCCGTACTCAGGGATGTGTGAGGAAAATCCCCACCCATCTGGCCTCAAAAAATAGCCCCTTTTCGTGGAGATCCTTCCTTCGCACGTCTCTATTTGGAACAGCCTCTGATACCAGGCTTCTCCAACGGCAAGAAGAACGTGCTGCTGAGGCCCAGTGTGTGCGTGCGCGCCTCATCTCTGTGAATCATCTCCACCACAAACCCGTTCCGGTCTTCTCCGGTTCCCGCCTCACCGAACTGGGCCTCGCGCTGTTCCAGCTCCTGCTTCGTCCGGGCGTGTTCCTCTTTCCGCCGGGCCAGCTCCAGGCTGTTCCCGGCGCTTAAGGCCTGCAGCTTCTTCACCAGGCCCTCCAGCCTGTCCCTTTCACCGTACAGACACCGCATCTCCGCTTTCAGCTCCCTGGCGCTGGCAAAGTCACTCCCTGCATGGACGCGCAAAGGAGAGTGTTCAGAACAAACACCGAACCCAAATTAAAGAGAGTCTAGGGAGACTGAAAATGCACCCTAGAAGGGGAAAGAAAAAAGAAAAGAAATGACTGAAAATTCTGACCTTTTTGGAGGGTCGAGGTTTGGTATGAAAGGAGCTTACATTATGTGTGTGACCCTATTCATTATGGAGTGGCACCTGAGGCTTACCTGAGACGGCAGCCATCTTGGCCTCGTGCAGGCCCAGCAGCTGCGTCTCGCAGTCGCTCACTTTCCTTCGCAGGCTTCCAGCCAGCCTCTGGCTCATCACCACCTGGATGAGGGGGAAACATTCCTGAGGGGGGGGCGGGGTGCGCTCAGTCGGTTGGCAGCCACAACCTCCTCAGTCCCTCACCAACTGTAACTGACTACCACCAAAATCTCCCCTCACGTTATATAAAACAGACGCCTGCCTTCTATAAAACTCCACCTTTTGTGATTTGAAGTTGCTGTGAAAATGTCAAGAGTGCACGGCCCTGGAGACGTCCATTTACACCTCCACACGGAACCCTCCCCACCAGTCAAGCACCCGGGGACGCCCAGTGGGTCGAACACATTTCCGCATGCTGCACAGCCTACCCTCATTTCCCCAGCACTCAGCCTCCGATAAGATAGTCACCAGAAGGCTCCGTATTTTCATTAGGCAAGGAGAGGGCAACCACGTTCTGTGAAGCGTATCCTACTTGCCGATGTTTGAACCGATTCCTCTGAATCGAAAGGGGAGCCCATATTCTGCCTGACAGCTAATGAAGAGTTGTGCTTGAAGCTGAACAAATTAAGACATCAGGGAGTATCAGTACTTTAAATGCCTGCAATCACACACTCAGTGTTCAACAGTGCAGAGCTTTGCACCCTCTGCACGAAGGGTAGTTTAAGACAAGAGTGGTAATGGCGCAGGCACACACGCACACACACACAGCTGTGGCAAAGAACGAAGAAGCCCAGGAATCACTGGGGCTGTAAAATGTCACCGGCTGTCACAGGCACTACCCCCTCCTCTCTGTCACCTCATCCCTAGAGCGGCAGCACCAAGGACACCAGGACGAATCTTGGCAGACGAGCGCGCCTTATTTTCAACACCGATTGGTCAAGGATGATCACGCGACTCTTCAAATGAAATTGACTGGTCAACGCAGATGCAACTTCACTGTTCCCCTGCTTGCAGCACAGGGCGAACGGATACCACCACAATTCCACGGCAGTGCCCAAAATTTTGACATTTCCCTGTTCACTAAAATTGGAAAAAAGGGAGAGCCTTCAGTCTCAGATACTGGGTCGTATAGGGTCAAACTGAACCCAGGCCCACCATGTCCTCACTTGGTCAGTCTATGGGGAACTTGCACAAAGACACTCACAGGCTAACAAAACGCACATGGGTACCAACACAGACGCCCACGTACCCAAGGCAGGATGTCAGCATATACACGCAGGCCTACAGAAACAACCCAGCTCAGGAGTCACAGAAAGCAAAGCGCTGCCGAGGACAACATGCCATGTGGGGTGGCAAAGACACCCAAGCCCCCTCCTTCAGCACATCCCACCCCCCCCCCCCAAATCTGTCATTCCCCACACACTCACCTTGGCTGTAGCTTCTCTGATGGACGTGTTCAGGGCTTGTTCCCGTTCCTGGAGCCTGCGGTGTATGGAAGACAGGCACGTCAGCGCTCCCTCTGGGAGAGATAATTTCTGACTGTTTTGTACGCAGGCATGTACGGGGCCGGCTAAACTGAGAGGACACTCGCTCTTCCATGTGTTCTCAGGGAGCCAGCAGCCATTCCCCATTACCAGAGAATTAGGGTAATTTCCATAAATAATCATCAAGAAAAAAAACAGAGCATATTGTCAACGCAAGGCCAAGTTTATCATTTTAAAATGCTGCAATTGCCTCTGAAGAAATTTAATTTCAGAATAAATATACTCCAAATAGCAATGAAGGCTTTGCAATGCCCGCAATGTCATCGTGACAACCCTCGTCAGGATTTTGAGATTGTGAAAAATTAGTGCTCAACACCAATATCCATTTCTCCTATACAATATCAAATTATATAAATATCCATTTTTAGGATTTTATGATTGGGAAATAACATTAGTCAACAAGTTTAAGTGTTTCAATGTGGCTTTTGGGGTCGCAGATGTGTGTGTAAGTTGAGACTTAACGGTTATTACTGCCAATATGGTAACATTACACCCGCTGATGTATAGGCAAGCATATACATGGGGTTTATATTTTTGTAGTTTTCTACCACCCGGAATTGCCGCAGATTTACTGCCGTCGAAAACGCCACTATCTACGCGACCTTCACAGGCTGCTGAACACAAACACTGCACTCAAGTTTATTACAACAAGAAGAATGACAGGGTAGCGCTCTTCAGCAAACCGGCCCTTTTTCTGGCTAGCAGAGCCGAAAAAGGTGACTCGAGAGGCAGAATATTCTGAGATAAAGGAGTTAAATGCTATTAATTATTCCACAAATCAGTCCACACTGGGGAAAGGGCTCCACACCCTGGCTGAAAATGGAACAGCGAGGATGGAGACGGATTTGACTCCAATCATCACCGCAACCACGGCTGTTTATCCCCGCCTCACACGAGCCCATCGAGGTGAAAGCTTGACATTTATCAGGGGATTCGGATATCAAGATTACGGACCACAGCCTCACAAGCGGCACTAACCATCATTCATGTCCCCAATGGATTGAAACAAGAAAATTGCTTTGCATTATGAAGGCTCAAAAACCATTAACTTCATCCAACGAGTGGGGGGAAGGGGAGAGAAATATATTCATTTGCTTTCATGAGAAATAATAAAAATTCATAACACTGACAAGGCGGCGTGAAGTTCAATCTCATTTACAGGGGGGTAGTGCAGGTGAGCGTGAAGTATTGCATGCACAGAAATAGCAGAGGGAGGAAGAAAAGGGGGGGGGGGGTTCAACTTCCTGACCTGAAGTTTCCATCAGGCTTCAAACGAACACCTCCTGTCGGATGCCTTCTTAACTCACTGAAAGTTGCATTTGAAACGCAATGACAAGTGTTCTGCTGACCAGCAGGTTCCCTCCTGCATTAGCGTATGGAGTTAAATATATACTCGTTTAGGTTTTAGTTGCATTTGGGTTTGGTTTAAAAACAAATTGTGCCATTATCAGAGGAGGGAAAAATTATTGAACCTGTGACCTAGATGTGACTTACGGCTTCAATAAATGTATAGCTGTAGAAGCAAAAACAAATGTGGTTTTGTGGAATAGAAAGGGATTTATCCGGGTAACACATTTATTTTGTCTTCCTGATGAAGGACTATAGGTGTTGGCCTTCTTTAATGGTTTTTATGTATTCTTAGGCTTTGCTCCCTTTGGTTCCACATTCATGGGTGCGATACTGAGACTCCGCACAACTTTCAAACCGGAAAGAAAGGATTAAAGTAAATTCTTTATTGAGCTGCACAATCACGTCATCGTTACTCAGAAGCCAAGCTCCGGGCTGCTCACCTGAGGATGGACAGCGGTGGGTGGGAGCAGATTTGAGCACGGTGCTTAGAGCCAGCCACCTCCTCCAGAGCCCGGCCGAGCTCCCGTAACTGTGCCGGGGTGCAGCTCCGCAGGGACGAGCCCTCCCCCTCCTCTCCCCCCAGCTGCTGCTGCTGCTCCTCCTCCTCCTCCTGCCGGATGTCCTGTTCCAGACGCCGGCCCCTCTCTCGCAGCTCCTCTAGCCTGTGCTGCAGCTCCTGAATCTCGGCCTGCAGCCAGGACAGATAGAGGCTCGCAATCCGGCCAACCTTTGCACAGTCCCTGAACCTCTGCAAAGACATCCCTGCCTAAAAATCTGGCCACTAAACAACTAGACTTTTGGGGGTGGACAGTGGGGGTATAATGGGGCTTTACTGGGGCTCCACACACACACACACCTCTTCTCCAGGCCAGAATTACCTCAACCAGCTGCTTCTCCTGGAGCAGACGCTCTCTCCTCAACAGGGGGCGGTATACTCCTTCACGACCCTGGAGCAAAGCTGGGCTCTCCTCTCCCCATTGCGGCTGTGTTCTTTCTCTGTCCATCACACGACAAAAAACAACAACCCTCAGCCTCCCATTCAGCGCACACCGGCGTTCACACAGAGAGCTCCGTTTATCCCCCTGTCGTCAAGCGACGGCAAGTGTACAACGGCTGCACTCACATTCAGAGAGCCAAATCCGTTTCTGTGGACAGCGACCAGGGTTAACAACGAGGGCTTGTTGCTCCCTGTAAAAAGGGTTCTACAGACACAAGGGGGCCTTGTTGTGAGCGGCCAAGCCTGCAAGACCCCCACTCACAAGGCCTCACACAATGAGGATCGCAAGCGGAATCACAAGCAGGAGTCCGCTTTGGCGCGATGGAAGTCTGCCAGCCAGCCAGCCCGCCCCAGGGAACTCTGGGAAAACGATGACTCACAGAGACACAGAGCACTCGTCTTTGGCATGCAGCAGCAGCTGGAGACCAAGAGTGCGATAAAGAAGAGCCAAGTGAAAGGGTCTCCATACAACCCACAAAAGGCCTTCGTGTGAGACTGGTGACCCATCCCGTGCCTGGGAGTCCCCCCCCCCCAGGTTGTGCCTCATCTCAGAGTCACACTGGGCTTCCCTGCACCAACGCCGTCTACAGTTAACCAGAGAGGACACTGATAAACAGCCGCTTTTTCGCTCCAGTTTGACAAGTGGCAGTACCATTTTCAATTACTCAAGCACCCGTTTATTTTTCACTACTGTCAGTACAACGGAAACACAAAACCGAGTGCGCCAATTCACAGTGTGCAACATTTCCACAAATCTCAATACATTCTCTGTTCTTCTTTAAATCATCATCATCAGCCTTAAAGCTGGGTGCCTCCAGGCCCAGCGACTGACTTCCTATGCGTCTGAAAGGGCTTCCCTCCAGGTGTCACACCACAACCACCGGTGAGAAAAATAAACAAACATTCTGTACCGCGAAAATAGGAAGGGGCTTTAACCGGTCACCCACTCAGTTGAGCAGGATGGGAAACTTCCATCTTCCAGCCACCAGCAAGCGCTGCAACAACGTTTTACCTGCATTTCTGTCACTAACGTGAGAATCCAAGGATATCTGGAGTCTTGGTTCCTGGTTACCCGGCTGATCGGGAGAGAACTGGCACGGAGAGGGTTCAGTTCCCTGTAACGTTACAGCAGTAGGCTGTTCAGCCCAACCTCTTTCCCCGAGAGGCGAAGCCGTTGCATTACAATCTAGAGCAAATGTTCCCTACTCATCTTTTCACAGCCGACTTGACAATGACATTGTCACAACCCAGAACTCAACATCCCTCCAGAGGCCAGACACCGTTCCTCCTAGTGTCTTACAAGCAGCATCTGCAGTGAAGCGTACGCAGCCATCGAAGGTCAAGTGAATAGGTAGAGGGATCCTAAATAGCAACCAACTCAGTTTCCTTTACACGCTGCAGAATCACTAACATTACATAACTCTATTTTGGGGTGGTACCTAACTGCACAACCCCACCCCTCCCCCTACCCGGTTGATCCCATCCCGCCCTGCCCACACTCACATTCCCCTTCCCGGGTCAGCTCAACCCTGCCTCTGTCCCCACTCACCCACAGTGTCCTCCTGCCCTCTGGAGGGCGCTCTGAACCCCGGCTCTCAGTCGCCCCAGAAAGCCGGACACCGCGGGGTGTCTGGAGGGGAGGCCCAGCTTTAGCGTGCCCCTCTCTCTCCGCAGCTCCTCCAGCTTCTTCCCAAATCGCTCCGCTGTGGGAGACAGACCAGAGACGTGAGATCCCTGGAGATTACCCAGCGAGTGTTCGAGTTTCAGCTCGTCAGGTGGAGAGGACAGCAACATCCAGTTATTAACAAGCAGCCAATTCAGTTTGCTTTTATTTATTACAAACAAGCAGATACAGAGCAGTGCAAAATGAAAACTCTCCTTCCCAGAGGAAATAAAAAGATGTGGAATAAAAAGAAAAACGCAAATCTAGAAATGACTAACAACCTACCACATGGCATGTAATCACATACAAGATACAATTGGAGTACCTTGTAACCGCGTATTTCTTCCTGCCTGGCTCAAAAGTATATTAACAGGACATGACTATGAAAGTTGAGCAAAGAAATCTGGAGTCAGCAATTTAAAAAAGAAAGACAGATGTAACCTAGATTAAAGATGACACCGGGCCTAGGAGATTTCACCAACTCTGCCAGGGTCATGGACTGAAAAGAAGAGAACCTAAAGAATGAAGTATCAGGAGCCCAACTGCAACATAACTGAATGTAGGGCAATGACACAGTCAGGCCACTGGAGCTGTGTAAGACTTAACGAAAGCACTTGTGTGCTCATCACACAGAACTGGGGCAGATGGGTTCCTTAGAGGAATAAAGCACACCCTTTGTGCTGGGGGGGGGGGTCACGTCACGTAGAAGCAATGAAGCGGCAAACAGTGGCTTCATGTTAAAACAGAAGTTTTGATGCTTTTTTGACATTATAATAATTTTACCGTATTTAGCAACTCCGCGTTTCAAGGCATTGCCGCAGGTAAGGCTAACGGCCACAGGTGCCATGCATGTGCCTCTAAGTGTACCTCAAATCCCCTTGGGGGCTGCCCTACTTTTCGGCATCGCCATCCAATAAGCCACAAGCACAGATTTTGCCGCCAGTACCTACACACAAACCCTGCTAAGGACAGTGTATCAACTGCACGCGGACATCGCATTGTGCTTCACCAGCGCTGAAACACTTGGGAATGAGTGAGGTGGAGAAACACCTGCTCCCCAGCCTATTCAGACAGGGTGTTTGTGTTTCAGAATCCCCCCCCAATACTGACAAATTAATTCTTAGATAATTATTTCAAGTGGAGTTTCACAAAGGGGCACACCTGACGATGGCTTCTCTGTCAAAACCGGTTTTATTTATTTCTTTTCAGTTAAACTAGTCTCCACCAAGCCAACAGCTGCAGCCACCCACACTACACTTCAAGTTCTTATTATTTTGTCATCATTTGGCTGATACCCTTATCAAGGATGACATACATGTGGTGCAAACTAACATTTATAGGGGTGAATACGTGCTGTTCGGGTGAAGGACCACGTGCAGGGCTGCAACAGGAGAGCCACTTGGGACGCAAACCTGTAACTTCTCCAGTCAAAAGCACAAGGTCTTTACCATTAGCCCATCCGCTTCCCACGTAATGGTCTTCACCATCCAGACTGACTCCTGGGAACAAGGACAGACCTTTGCCCGTGGTACATGTAGCCCGCAGACCTAAGATCCAGGAGCCTCCAAAGAGAGCGTGGCCTCCAGCAGAGGGCACCAGTTTGCAGCAATTAAGGGATTTGACAGCATTACTTCGGCTAAAAAGGTCGTCGTGTTCAAATTGACACCGGTAAATACATCTTCAACAGATCCATTTCCTCCAACATCACATAGGGGCAGATTAGAGATGCAGAGCAGTTTTTTTTATTTATTGATTCGTCTAAATTAGAGTCCTTGGTGCGGTTAACGGAGTTTTTAAGATTGAGACCCTTAACTGTAACAGTGTTTTTAAACAAACAAATTCAGGCGTAAACCAGGTGCACATAACACAGGTTCATTGCCTCTCGCAGCTTAGGCTAAAGTGCCATTTGCAGTATTTCACCCGCGCTGACAAATGCTTAATAAATATGATGCAGTAGACCGGATGTGAGGATAAACTGAATGCACATTTAAAAAGGAGACCAACATAACTGCGACGGGAAAAAAGAAACATTTAATTATTTTTATGTACTCACATACATTAAACTTCATCAAATCATACGATCGCAGGAGAACAGGAAACATGGCACACAGACCCCCAATGATTCAGTTCCTGTTTCCAGGGAATAATTGGACATGACGGGAGTGGTAATAAATAAAACAAAAAGAAAAGACCTATGCAATTTTTACGGCCGTGCCCCGTTCTAGGATGGTACACAAGAAATACGACAAACTAGCATTACCAATACAAATATTGGCAAAGTTTAGAAGATCCCATTACTAGTTCAAACAGAAAATCACGGCAAAAGAATTACAAGGGATTGAAGTCCTACAGCCTTCCAGTCACCAGATGGTGAGAAGCTAAGAATGTGCTAAGGAACTAAAGCCATTTAATGGACGGGCCCTGACCACCCAGCTGATGCCCTAACCAAACAGAATGAGGGGGAACTGTGCTGCCAGTCATTGGGTTAGTTAGGGCAGGGGTTCCCAAACTTTTCCATGCCAAGGCCCCTCAAAAAGCATATGCTTCTGGCCGGGGCCCCCATCTATAAAAACACATGGACAATACCATGGAAAAAAACCAAATGTGTCGAGGCCCCCCTGGCGACCCCACTTTGAAAACCAAGGAGATAGGGCACATTATTAAACATACACTACAAGGTTCAAAAGATGGGCGCACATTTGATAGGTCTCAATTTTGTGAAGAGGGACATTTTCAGTCCTTGTGATGACCCAGCAAGTTCCAACCCCTGGCATGTGGACCAACCTGCGACTTCTCGCTCCGCCCCACTCCCTTCACCACAAACCCCAAAGTGTCAACTATTCTGCACAAACACAAACAGCCCTTATTTGGAAAAATGTACTGTACACTTGTCATAACTTTTGAACATCGAGACAGATCGCTTTAAAGCAAATTATTAAACAGGGAGATTCTTTAGGTCTAAAGGTTCACTATAGACCTTCATTCCCCACAGACTCACACTTTACCTGAATCATAGTCATCTTCTAAGACTGCCTTCTGTTGGAGCCTCTGCAGCTTCAACATCATGGACTCAATCTGGGGAGGGGTGGGGAAACGAAGGTAATGGGTCACCGAACTCAGTAAAACACATAACCTCGAGGGGGGGTCGCCCCTTTTACAGCCTTTCAGACTCAAACACACAAAGCTCACCTTGGCATTAGTGCGGTTGCTCTGCAGGCACTCTTGGAGGACGCCCTCATATTTCTTCAGCAATGTGTCCCGGACGTTGCTGGGGCAGGGGGTAGTGCTCTCATAGCCGGAGGTGATGGAGGAGCCCGAAGCAGCGTCAGAGGAGTCTACAGACAGAGAAGAGGCGGCCTCTGCATCCAGGAAGGAGGTGTTGAAGTCGGTGGCCCCTTCCTTTAGGTCTGACGGGGCCACTGCAGAGTTCTCCCATGGAGCGACTGCCACCACCCTCCATGGCTCACCATTAAAGAACCGTGCTGGGGCCCTGTTCATTTCTGGGGACACTGGCAGAGAATCCAAAAAACTAGCCGGCACTAACCCGAGTCCTGATTGGCCCAGCAATACAGACCCCAGTTCTGATTGGCCTGGTAAGACAGGTCTGCACTCCGATTGGCCTAAAGAACCTGTGGAGGGTTTGCCCACTGCAGTGTCTATCCCAGGAGTAGAACTTAATGACAGGCGGATAAAGCTGAAACTGGAGTTAAAACAGTCATTAGCAGGAGATTCAGGCGTGTCTTTCACACCATCGGGAAAACGGAAAATTCCCCCTGCTTGGGGATCAAACCCAGACCTGTCCTGTTCTGGGCTGGCCATGGAGCCCCGCTGGATCCCATTGGCAGCCGAAGGGACGTTCGGTCTGGAGGCGCCGGGCAGAAGCGGACTGGACTCTAAGCCTCGCCCCAACGGCCCCCCATTGGTCAAGCAGGGCCGCTTTCCCTCGCCCTCAATGGCGATCCCTGGTTCATTCAGCAATTCCGGCCGCATGTACCCAGGTCTCCTTAGATGGGTCCTCCGAGGGCCTTGTCCCACTAAGGTTACAGCTGGATCACCTGTTAAGACAGACACAAACCATTAGTTGGAGTTAACTCATGCTCCAGCAAATAAAAACACCCACAAAATCCATGTGAGGGAAAAGGTAGGTCTTTCTTAAGGAAACGGCCGTTGGGCTAAAATCATCATGGGTTAAAATGAAAATCATCATCATTATTCATGGCACGTACTTTTAAAGGCGCTAAACTGCCTGCACCGCAAGGCATGACGTATTGTGTAATATAAGCAGTCTTTCTACAACTGAACACCATGGCAGACAGCTTTGTAGCAGAATTCCTGGCGTTAAAGGAGTTCAGCTGTTCTCAGCTGCCAGAAGGTCGTTCCGTCCCACGTAGAGAAGTCCAACAGTGCCGAGCACCTGCCGGCGCAGGATTAAAGTTACAGGATGCACGGTTTGAAGAATTTTAATGCTTAATATTGAAGCGGACAACAACCCAGTTAGTCGTTAAACTGCTTCTCCACCGAGCGTCTGCAGATTGGAGAAACGTCAGCCTGTTTGTCAATGATGAACAGGACTGTGACATGGGAGAGTGTATGACTGGCCCAGCCTCTACACACACCCCCCTCAGGGAAATGAGGTAAAACAAAACAGTGCGAGAGGAGCTGGTGAAACGGTTCAGTTTGATCAAAAAGGCAGTATTGTAGCTACATTTCCAGCGTTCAATGAATGTCCCCTCAGGTCTTAGCCTCCCAGACCCTCCACACACAGACAGGACAGTTGTGTCCTTTCTCTCCCATCCTCAGTCATGGTGGCTGGTCTGATCAGAGATCAGACAGAAAAGGGGGGTGAAACAGAAAGGCCATTCATAAAACCCTGGAACTATAGCTGAAATGCTGCCTTTTATAACGAGAGGAAAAAAAAACCCATCTCATCTGCCATATTTAAACCCATCCACTCTTATCATTAACCGCACAGGAACAAGTTAAGATGTCCCCATGTTAAACCTGGGAGGCACGAGCATACTCCAACCACAACACAGCAGGAAGCACGTTTTGGAAATATGGTCATTGCTTTTGGTCTCTGGTTAGCTCGAATACATCCAGTCGGGAAGTTTATAATAGCAGGGTTTACATAGACACCGCCCTGAAAACAGGTCACTGAGCCATATGGGGAGTACATGCGTGTGTGTTGAGGGGGAGGGAGGACTGCCCCTCCAAAGCAGCAGAGAAACAATGGACTAGCAGACAGGAAGCTCTTCCACTTTTGCACTGCATCCATCAGTCCCCTCTAGCCACGCCCAGGGAGCTCCAGTTGCACAGCTCTCCATTGTGAGCCCCATCCAGCCAATGAAATTGGACCCCTATGAGAGTCAGAAGAGAAACAAGAGACCGCCTGGGCCAGGGGAATAACACTGCAGTGGCCCACACTCCGACTGCCAGGCAACCACCACCATCATTCCAGGTGAAAAGAGGGGTCCAAAAAAAAAAACTGCTAAACAAAGACAGGTGGCTGCCATGATGGCGGATTGGGATGAACGCACAGCTGTTTTTTCCTTTCGGGGGAAGAGGAAGGAAGCCGCTATGGACCCCTGCCGCGTGGAAGGCACGCAAAACAAGAGGTTCCCTCCGCCATGGTACACACGTCTGACTGTCCCAGCGTTACAGAAAGCCCACACAAGCCTTTCAGATTAGCGAGTACGATAACAATGCAAAGCCACACAAAAGCTGCAACCTGATGCCCTTCGTCTTGTCTTGCTTTGATCGCATTAAGTCCCATTAATAGCCCAGCTATTATCAGCAACAGCAGAAAAACTGCATTAAAGTGCCTTTAGTTTTATTCCCAAGCAAATGGAAACTACTTTTATGAACAGAAATGGAATGCAGACTCACTGTTCTTGAAATCAGAAGTGTCTCCAGTCAGGGAAATTTCTGTGATGACCCCGATGGGTCACTCCGATACTCGAGACCCAGCCGTTAAAGGGATGCCCCTCCCCCCCGGAATTGCCTGGGGCGGTGGTCCTCGTAAACTCCACGTTTGGAGAGCTAACCCACTCACTTCAAACCCATCTGTGTTAGCATTAGCAGATCTATGACAGCTGCCACAGGACAAATGCTGATCAGAGCACCAGAAATGGGGAAGTGAAAGTAGCAGTAGTCTTCTCCCCACCCCAACTCCAACCTCCAGTTTGTGGGAGTAAACAGTGTAACAGAATAGCAGTCATGCAGAAGGATTATTTCCTTTGTGATGTTTTTGTTATGTGGCATTCACTACTTTTACCACATACTGTAAATTTGCTCAATCTTCAATTCCTTGGCATGAACCCAGCCAGGTCAGTTCACAGGAGAGGGCAGGAGGATTACTACTGAAGCTGGACTGACAGACAGGCCATGGTGTATCGACTAAGACCAGGCCTGAAAAAGGAAGCATTATTACCAGCATAATTCAGCATCACTCATCTTGCAAAAGAAGCCTCCTTCCGCCTACTTTAGGAACAGCCATGCAGACTTTCTCTCACAATAGCAAGCTAGCTGCTACCCCATACCCTTTTATGTGAGCTTATATGACCACTCCCCACCCATCTCCTCCTTCCCTCCATGCTGCTCTTAAAATCTGCATCCACCAATTCTCACAGCCCGATCTGGCACGGACTGTAAGGCACAGCATTCAACAGGAAGACCGGCAGCGACATGCACAGAAATACGCCTTTACCTACCCAACAGATGGTTGTCACATGGGACATGTCCATGTGTTACAGAAATAGGAGGGAGTGTTAAACATAGCAACAGACATAGAATACAGACCAAAACAAAAAATGAAAAACATTTCTCATTCAATTGGTTCAATAGTGGGAGTCCTCCACCTTCACTTCAACAGTGCAGATGGGGCTTTCAGACCAGCTCACATGACCGACCTGGCACCCGCTGCCTCCCTCTCAGGCCCACAGTAGGATTTATGCTCCGAGACGGACTGAAACTTCGTCCAAGAAGACCATTAGAGCGTCCGGCCACTCCGGGTCACAGAAATTTGATCGTGTTAGCCGTGCAGCTCGTGACTCACACGGTTGCGAAAACCAACCCAAAATGAACGGCTTCTGCTCTTTTGATCGACTCCTTGATGCAGAACAGCGAACTACGACTCTCCACAATACTCTATTTATTCCAATCTGCTTTTCATATCCATGGCAACACAATCCAAGGCCAAAACTATATTTAAATAAACACCATAAAACCAAGAAACATAAAAGTTTTTATATTAAAATTATTTCTTTAATGCCAAAAATTACTAAACCATTTCAACCAGTTTTCTGTGATGAGTTCATGGGACCTCTCTAAAGAAAACACCCAAATAATCTGTGCGGATGACATGCTGAGACTCCCTCCGCGGGTGAAAACAAACGAGACCCTCAGCTGACTAAACAGTCCCAGATGTGGGATTAAGGCTAGGGATCCGTCTGTCGGTGTAGGGGCTCCTGGGTTACATTAAATGCGTCCTTTAAAATCCCTCTTGTGCTGCCTGAATTTTGTTTGCTCTGTATTGAACTGCAGAAAAATGCTGAGCGAAGAAGCTAAATGTTGTAAGGGAAAAAATTGCACTGAGCTGAAAACCACATGAAAAGTTTCTCAGCAAAAAAGGACATGTGTGGGACTGAGGTCCCAGAAAAAGAAAAAGAAAAATTTTAAACCTCCAACAGGGAGAATATAGAGTACTGTGAGAGCCGACCTGGTTATCAGTCAGGACAATTGAACACTTCATGTTGAGGTCAGCCTAAGAATAGGACTAAATGGCCACAAGCTTGTGCAATGATCAGTGAAGAACTTGGCGAGACTAAAACTTTGTTCACGTCACAAAGAACCCAGCGGCCGTTTCTTTATACCGGAACATCAGATTAGTTCGGCCAAGGTTAATTCCATGATCACAAAAAGATCTCCGCGGTTTCAAAGAAGGGAGGCCCGACTTCTTATTGATTCAGTATTAAACACTATAAGGGCAAACTGATGTTTTAAAATGGCAAGAAATGTTTTAATCATATTGGTGTATGAGAAACAATTGTTTATATACTTACCGCATTTTCCTATCCATTCATTTCCAAAGTGATTGAGACAATGTAATTGTTTGTTACATTACCATTGCTCTGTTGCAATCAATCCACTAAATAGGCTATCATACATATTAAACTGTAAGGGCTAAAACTACAGCTAAAGTAAAAAAAATAATATCCAGCACTGATCTGGCATCACCCGCGTTTCACAATCCAATCAAGACAAATCTGGAGTAACACAGATTTGAATGGAGAGTTCAGTTTAAACGTCGGCAAAAGTGCAGATTAGGTGGTTTCGTATCTCAAAGTTTTGTTGGTTTCAAGATAAATATAAAGCGGAACTGTTATTTGAGACGTGTCAGTGTCTTTTTTCCCCGTTAGGATTAGTTATAAACAAAAATGCATGTAAATGTTTCGAGAGCTATCGCCAAGGAATACAAACCATAGCAATGTATCGAAACTTTTCAGTCGTGCTGCGATACAATAAACTAACATAAATAATTTAAATTGATCCAAGAAGTCTTTGGCTTAGCTGCTTATATTGGGGAACTTATTAAATTTGGGGAATAATTGTGAATTACTCATTTTAAAAAATAAATATTTACCTTTACTCATATCAGCGAGCGGCGGGAGATGGACGCAGTCTCCGTTAGTCGTGGACTGGCCCAGCCATTTCAGCTTTACCATCCCGGTAAACATCTTGGAAGTGAAAGAGCGAAGGCCTTTACTTTTCCCAAAACAGCGAGTAGATGAAAATAGACATATTCATTGTTTATTTAAAAAAAAAAAACAAAAAAAAAATACTCCGGATTCCTTGACTGGCGAGGAAACTAGCGAACCTCAGTCACCCAATTGAAGTCATTTCCGTTCGGGAAAGTGTTTCCCTTTTATAATAAATCCCAAGGCAGCCGTTTGTTTGTGTAATTTGTCTCGGATAAGTTAAATTCGACAGTTCGGTGTTAAAAATCAGTCAGTTTTCAGTGTAGGATACTTCTTGGTCTAGCCTACCATCTGTTTCTTTTCTTAGCGGCGCAGCTGATAAGGCTATGAAAACGGCAATAGATTATTCCTATTTAAAAAAGAAAAAAACAAACAAGGTTACGAATCCAGTTTAAATGTATCACTCGAGCAAAATTAGCAACACTTCTGTTACTTTATGTTAGACTCTATGGAAAATTGCCGTGTCTGCAATAGCCCGGCACTTTGCTCCGATTTCTGCCAATATCTGTTCGAGTTCCTCCTACATCAAATGGAATTTGACTCCCAGTTCTTGTAGACGCGGTTCCCACAGGCTTATTACGTAAGAGCTTTAGAAAGTCGTTAAAGACATTAAATACCGTTGCCTATTAATTCGTCCATCTTGTGCACCATACTTTTCCCATGCCAGTTTTTTTTTTATTTAAAAAAAAAAAAACCGGTACTGTGGTGTACACAAATATCCTTAGAGTCACTGACGTTGGCGATACACGGAGCCAGTTTGCATTGTGGGAGAGAGCAAGTGGCGCGGTATATTGAATGTTCCCGAGAGATACTAAGAGAATAACTGCAACAATAAATAGGAAACGTTCGCTGCGCCCCACGATTTGCGCTTTTAATTAACAATACGGTATATCGACTATACAAAGTTAGGGAAATCCCTATTTGAAAGAACCATTTGTACAAGTAGTCTTCCTCAGCCAGTGCTTTAAGAGCAAATCGACCCAGATCTAAAATCTTGTATTTGACCACCACTACAAAACAGCAGGCCTATATGAATATGTTAGAGGTGAGGAATTGGAACATCAGAAACAGCCCGGTTTTGTTCTATTGATGAAGGTAAAATAGACTTATAATCATGCCTGTGTTCACAGTATACAGCGGATATCGCTTCAAATTGATTGATTAATGACAATGGACACCATACTGGAGGCAGAATTACTGGATTTCTTTCTCTGTGTAAACTTATGTTCAAAATAAATGCACACAAATTTTTGGTCATACACTTTCAGTCTTACACGTTTGTGAAGAGGCCCATATAAGAAGAAAATAGTTTTTGTTGCTCTTGGACTGCGGACAGTATGGGGGAAAAACAAGTAACCTATAAAGTGAAAACGTGGGGTAGGGATGTCCCGGACTGCCTCTACGCTCCGACGGCCATCTCAAGTTCATGCGATTAGATGGTTACCGCTGCTAACCCCATAGGCTCAACCGGGAGGCAGCAGGGGACCAGGGGGCAGACGGGTGGCTCTGGCCTCGCCAGCATTAAGGGATGAACAGTCTGTCACACACAGAACACAACCGCAAATCAGTACCCGCAGCGGGACAAGCCCTTGGTCCGCAAGGAACTGACTCCAGTCCGTTCTTTCCCTAACTAAAATGCTGTAGCAGACTTTAAAAAATGGTCGCTGTTGTTGCTACGAATGCCAGACGAGTCCGGCTTTCAGTCCGAATTACACGAAATGTGCAGATCTGAGCTAAATCAGTTATCAGTCAGGTTTTTGATACGATTTGATACTAAATTCTTTGCAAACATGAAAATTAATTAAAAATGAATTACCCATAAGAGACACAGCCAATAATGAATAGTAGCGTTTTCATAACTATAAAATAAAAGGCTTCTTAACAGATGCTAAATAATAAGAGGACAGACGAATGAGAAAAATATTAAATTAAGTAGCCAAGTTAACCAACTGTCTGTTAGTCTGTTAGGACTAGAACAGGAAGTCCGAAAGAGAATCTGCAATTCTCCTCTTTCACAGCGCGGTGGCAGCGTTTCACCGTGTTCTGTTCTAAAACGATTTTTAAATAATTACCTCAGAACTCCATACTAGCATGACTCAAGAAAAGCATGTTTTCTCAAAGTTCCCACAATAAAATTGGGCTAAATCGGTACCAATATTCACACCAATGCTCAAATTCTAAGGTGTCAACTAAACACTGTATGAAATTGTTTTATGCCAAGAGAACAACTATCCATCAAACACAATTGATTGTAGTGCGGTTTAGCCTACCTTAAACTGAAAGCATGCCCGCGTAAAATGAGGTTGGTCCCACATTGCATTTTATGCCAACTATGTTCTGAAATTTCATCTTGCGGTATGGGGGTGCATATTTAAATCTTGCCTGTTCTTGTTGGTAGAGCCAGTATAATACTTACCAAATACAACAAACGAGCCTTTAAACTCACCCCCCCCAAAAAAGAGAAAATCCCAGCTGGCTGTTTCTAAGAGGGTAAACAAACATTTAGGTTTCCAAAAAAAAAAAAAACAGTTTATCAACACCTTTTCTGGACCACAGAATTAAGATGGTTTTCTTTAGAACAGTGCCAGTCTCAGTTTATTGCACCAGCAATCACATGACCAGTTCTATACACCCCAGCACCAAAATCATGACAGGTCTATTACTGTCTGTTTTAATTCCTGCATGGTGACGGAGCGGGACCTGGCCAGCAGGCGACTTTGCCCAGCTCCACACTGTCGCCCCTGGGGAGACTGGGCTTGGGGACCTGCCTGTGTAAACAGAGCCCACCTGAGATCATAGCCATGATAGGAAGCAGAGGAAGAACAGAAAAATCCCTGAACCGGCAAGAAAAAAATTACAGCCAAACTGGCTGTGGGGCAAGGGACGCAGTTTAAAAAACACTTTATTCAGGCCTCAGACATTCTGAATCTGGTGTCACTACCAGACATCAATACAGAAAGAATACACTGTAAATACAGCGTGTAAGTACAAAGACAAAGGGAAAAAAACTCAGGAGAGGCGATGGTTGACACCCACCCCAACTAACCCCCCCCCCCCAGAGCCAAGAACAGTCAGGAAAAGATTAAACAGTTACGTTATATGGGGGGAAGAACAACCCCCAACCATACAGTCAAAAACAGGAGGTTAATCGCTTCCGCACATTAAGCAACGGCTTCATCAGGGTCGATGAGCGTCGCCCTGCTGGAGAAAACATCTGCCAGCATGTGCCTGGGGATCTCGGAGCCGCGGACCTTTAAGGTGTAGCAGGCATCCTCCACCTTGGCCAGGCTCTGTCGGAGCGTGTGCAGCTTCTTGGAGACTTCGTAGGGGCCGGTGTTACCGATGTAGGAGAAGCCGTCATGCACCTGACGCAAGAACTGGCCCAGCTGGAAGGGTGTATCCACGTCGCCGTTGCCCACACTGCTGATGCACAAGCGCATAAGCTCCCCCGTCAGGTCGGCCACGCCCAGCAGGTAGTCGGTGGGCGTCACCTGGAAGGCAAGCGCATGCGCATCTTGTCGCTCCGACTGTGGGTCCTGAGGTCCTGTGGATGAGGGCTGTGGAAGAGAAAAATACCTTGTTAAATCATGCCACAAATTGCTACTATGTTAGCCAGCGTTTCTACTGTAAAATGTTTGTCCACTCCTGCCCCACAGCGTCAGACATGGCATGACCTCCTCCAGAAGGTACAGTAAAGTTGTTAAATCTGGTGTGTTTGAGAGAATTTTAACCAGGTCTCATCAGCATAGCAGCAGCCTCGCCTTCCTTAGCCTCACCGCACGAAGACTCAATTTCACCAAGACAAAGGGACTACCTGCAGGAGTAAAGGCTGACCAGACCCTACCTACACGCTGACCCCACTCCTCGTGTGTTTCTGTGCATTAAATACACATTAAATAGGAAGCCTGCCCACAGCCAAGTGACACATCCTCACCAGTGTACTCACCCATCACATCACATTCCAAGGAGGACTCTGGAATTTCCAGTCAACTGACAAGAAGGCCAGCTTCATCTAATCTCTGATACCACTGCATTCCCTTGTTCCCACTGAGATATGAGATTACTAAACCCTCCGTCTTTGAATATTACGCTGTTGCTGTAATCCGGACAGCCTGCTTCAACCAACCATAGTTGCACAGGACTAGCTCCAGGCTACCTCAGCACACTCACCATACCATACCTTACTCCCCGACCTGACCCCCGGGGGCCTACCACCAACTCTTCTCTGGTCTCAAATTGGTTGAGTCCCTTTTTCTCCCATCTGGGTGGGAAAAAAACCCAACCTCCCAACAGCACCTCACACCATAAGCAACTGTACCTGGCTGATATTCCCATATCATTCATATTCTTCTGCATCGGTTATTACCAAACTTTTCACTGAATCGTGAAATGAACTATCCACGGTGGAGTTTGAGCTGCTTTTTGGAACATACTAGTATGAATGTATCGGGTTGATCATGTAATATCAGGCTCCTTGCTTGCTGCAATGTCATCAGAACCCTAGCTGAATATAATATACTTCCTCTTGGAGTCCTGGTCTTTGTACCTTATTACAGCACTTATCTATAGGACATTTTATCTGGGTTTCTAAATCGCACATCGACCCTACGTACTGTAGCACTCTTGAACACTCTGAGCATCTGCCAAATAAAGAGACAGACGTGTGTGTGTGTGTGTATATCTGTGTGAGTGTTTATTTGGGCTGAATGGCTATGAAAGATCTGCCCCTGTCAACATCACAGGTCAGGACCTCTCAATAACTTGCATAGGAAGACTTCCACAACTGCAGCTGCTATCAGATCCGCAGCTCCATTGTTACCTGAGCAATGAGACACCTGAGCTATAAAGAAAAAAAAGGAAGTAGAGACGTGAGAAAAGTCTAATAAACCCAGACCTGATAAATAACCAGCAAGACGTGGCAGTGTTCTTTGTTGCTGACAACAGCAGGATTTTGTTTTTTATTAACTTTGGCTGTGTGCGGTACGGGCTCTTATCTCCCTTTCTAAAAATGGATGTGAAAAAAAATTATAGAAAAAACAAAACAGGAGGGTTTTGACTAACACGGAGGAAATGCTGTCCTCAACACAGCGGGTTGTTGTCACCCTATGCCAGACAGCCAACAACACCTAAAGCGAATCTTGTTGAACGGGTTAAAAGTGTCAAAGATCAGAGGGCGTTAACTAGCTTGTGATCATCTGTAACATTGTGAAGGATATCAACAAAATTGAAGGTGCCCAATAGAGATGGAGAAGGGCCTGCTGGGTTCATAGGTACCACTGAGATATAAATTTGGCTTCGAGTGTGGTTTTATAGTTTGCCGAGGCATTGCCTGGTAATGACCGTACCTTCTCCTCGGCTTTGCCGTCTGTGGGATACACAAGCCGGGCGTTGATGTCCTCCAGGCTGATCAGGGCACGATGTTTGATGAAGTACTGGAATGACACGGCCTCCACAAACTCCTGGATCCCTGGTGGAAAGTGAGCACAGCTTGGTCAATGACACTGGCTGACACAGGCAGACCTAGCTGCCCAAACACGACAGATTATGTTTGCATGGTGATCTACAAGAGGTTGAGCTGCACTTTCTAAATAGACAAATAGACTAAAAAGACAAACCCATTTCCCCAAATTCCCAAAAGTTTAACTGAAATTGAGAGAGTTCACAGCTAATAAAAACAGTGGGACGTGTTAAATGCGAGCATATTCCAATAGTCTGACAAACCACCACCCAATCAGAGTTCAGCGGAATGAGTCTAAGAGACAGGTTGGCCATGCCTAGCATGTAGCCGGCGGGTTTCAGAAGCAGAGAGAAGCCTTCTGCTGTGCTGACAAGGGCCGCGTCAATGCCGAGCAACCGACAGGAAAAGACCCTGGATTCACTTCCAGCACTGTGTAAACAGCCAGCCCATCAACACAGAGCGGAAGGTCGCTTAAAACGCCGGCAATTAACATCAAAGGGCGGCTTATCTCACTCTCCCGTCGCTGGCTGCAGTCCTCCGCATAGCTGAGATAACTGCGGGCAGCATACTTTCATTCCTCTCTCCATCCCCTGCTTTCCCCTTCTCCCTTCCACTGCACCACCCCTTCTGCGGGTGCCCCCACTCGGCACTCCTGCCATGGAAAAGCACGCTGCACGGGCCCAGAGGCCCAAGCTCACCGTTCTAACTTTGGCTGGTTCACAGGAAACGTGATAACCTTATCAAGAATTTAGTGACGGGAGACTGACCCTGAGGAGAGGAATTCATTCTGGAGATTAACTTGACATAGCGGACATCGTAATGCAGACAAATAATTTTTAACCGGGCTTACAATGTAATGGACAATGGACTTCTACAACGTAGGGGACACAAGAAGGTTCAGTTAACTCCTCAGAAAGGTCAGTTTAAAATGCCAATCCTGAGTGGGTACCCACTTTATTAGACCTGTTTTTAAAAACAGAATTCAATTGAACCCTGTCATAATGTATTTTTCATACCTGCTGCAAAAGTGTGTATATGTCTACGTATTATTTAGTGATAGCCTCTTTCCTGGTGTATAAGGCTGCTAAGGAAAAAGGGAATTATTTTTCTCTCTGGCTCCCTCTGGTGTGGAGAACAAAGAGTTGCATGGCAGCAGGCTTCAGACACTCCTCTCCAGGAGAACCGTCCAGACTAATCCTGTCTGAGCAGGGAATTTGAAGCACTCCCATCAGGACCCTATAACCAGAGGGGCCCCACTGACCTGGCAGCCATACTCAGGCCAACTGCGTTATTCTTCTGATTATTTCTCTCTCCAATGAGAAGAGGAGAAACGGGTTATCGACACAGCAGGAACCGCTGCTGGCCTTCAACATCCCACACTGACACTGAGGAGGCATCCCTCCCCCCAGCTGGGACACTGCAATATCGGCATCACCCTGTAGAGTTCTGCTCCAGCCAGACTAATTAATTACATTACAACTTGAATACAACCATAGATTTTGAGGCCAAGAGCAACAAACCAACTAAAACCCCCTTTTCCTTTGTTTCACCCCCTTAAAACACGTCTAAATATATACAGGGTGATGCTGAGATTCAGTCAACGGCTCAACCAAGCCTAACGAATTAAGAAGGACGGGGTGAAAAGCCAGCATATACCAGGAGTTCCCAGGGCCAGGTTGGGAAACCAGTGCTTCCAAGGACACTTACCCTTCCCTGACATTAGTGTGGTGAGGCCTGCCCCTCAAAAACAACAAGTTGCCCTGAGATTAAGAGTAAGATAGTGCAGATAAGGGCTACAATGTGCTGGCAAGTTCTCCAAGATGGAACCACCTACCATAGCGCCACGCTTTATCCATATCGGAGTTTTTTTTTTTTTTTTTTTAAATAGCTCTTCCGCGAAAAACAAACCCATTAAACTTGATCCCAGACTCTTTATCAGTTTTGGGCAATAGCAAGCACATCACAAGGCTCTCATACAATCAAATAAAGACGATAAAATAAATAAAAAAATAAAACTGTAATTGGTGGGAACTGCCACTGGTCACGTCGAGAAGGACGTACTGGCAATTCCTCAGGGACCACGGCCGTTAGATAACGGCTAAACCCCCGATGCTTCCTCCGAAATCTTGGCAGACACCCCATCTGCCCCTGAAGAAAAACCAGCAATGGGAAACCGTAATCTAGCATGGTTTTACCCTCCATCACCGGACGGGTAATAATTACTGCTATAATTGTGATGTGCAGTGTTTTCACACAATCAGTCAATCAGATTACAAATCCTTTAGGAAATTAATTACAGAAAAACAACGGCTGGGCAAAAAAGCAGAACCGGGCACTTGAGAATCATACCGCTCCGCTCTCGCGCAGACAAAATGTAGTGAGCGGGCGAGCTGACAAACTTCACAGCTAAACAATGCATTTTGTGCCTGCGACAAAGATGTAGGATTAGGTTCATGACTGGTGTTTAGTATAACCACTTTTCCCTGGTTTCTCTTACCATACACAAAAGCCCCTTTACCTACTTGAGAAATCAAAGGTAAGAACCAAAAACCAAAAAGTGCAGAAACATTAATGCGTGGTTCATAACCTCTCATACGGGCAAACCCCAGCCATACGTCGGCATCCTCCCTGAGTGGGCCGTCTCACTCCAGGGAATTTTTAACTCCCCAGCTGCAAACCCACATCTGCAATTGCTAAGCCACCTTTTAGTTTAGTTTCTATGTACTGTTCACCACCATACTATTTTCTTAAAACCAAATTCAATTTAAAAAAAAACTCCATTTCCCTTTGCAGAAGCACAAACTACAGGAGCGGGCTAAGCGGAGGGTTGGTGGTATGACGGTATGATAAACTCACCTGGGGTGAAGGCCCTGTGGAACTGGTAAAGATCCTCCCCTCTCAGCTCTTCTGCAATCTGCCTGATCTTCAACCTAACACCATCCAGCTTCACGTCGGATTCGGCAAGCACCTCCTCGATTGACGGGACGCTGCAGCCGAGAGCAGCGCCAGGATGAAAACCAGGAAGTCAGGAACCCAGGGAGGAAGCCAGCACAGATGGTGAAGAGCAGCTCAGAACCATTTCTCACACAAGCCGAGAAAAAGCCTGAGTGTATATACACCATATCTGTGTTTGTCAGAGTATGCTTGTGTGTGATTTCTCATCTTGTTTTTATCTGACGGTCATCAGACCTTAAGTGATTTGAGTTTTGTGTTTGAGTTACTGCAAGTGGTTTTGGCCTGAAACAATCCTAAACTGAGCCATGATGCAGGGCACATTTAAACTTACACTTACCTGGTTACCCTGTGAAGAAGAAAAATCGTCCTCTTGCTTTCAATGGTAATGTCACGGCTTAGTTTAACTAGTCGCTCGTGTTTATCATGCCTGGTGTCAAGTTCCAACTGGAATACTATATCCATAGTAAAGAGAAAAACACATTTATAAGCATATGGCCTAATCCTCTTATTTACACAGAAAAGTGGTGAATAACAAGTCCGTATTTCAAACTTGTTTACATACGTTTAAATGCCGCTATTATTGCAGAAGTAGTGTTGGCCCCATTGTCGATTTTATGGGTCTGTGGACCATCTTGTTTCCGCTTTCGAGTGGATCCCTCAGCTTTATAAATGACACACAACCAAAATTATAATAGTACAGACTACTACAGAAAACAGCGGTTTTAGTCCAAAATGTCTTCAGTCGTATTTGTCAAAACATTTTCCCACAAATGATTGTAATGCATAGCTAAAAGTTTAGCAGCCGGTTGCGTTGAACATTAATTTCTGAAAAACTCCAAGTTGTCGATAATGCAATCTACATTACTATATTGACTGTGGTACCACATTATATTCTGCAAACCACTGAATAAAATTCTGTGATTGTTATTTGGTTAGGGCTTTAGAAATATGATTTGTCGAGTTAAAACCTGAAAAGAATTCAATGTAGAGCTAGCTGCATAACTGTCCGCCATTCGTCACTGCTAGGTACGCGACTCTATTACAATAACAATGTAAAATAGTTTATGTAATTTTTTGGAGTTACCTTCTTTCGTACTCATGACTTCAATTCTAAATGAATAAATAATATTCACGGTTATGGAAATTCCTGCTTTTCTGTTGAGATTTATTTACAGTGGAACACTCGAGAGACATCCATGTTTCTACGCCGTCTACCACGTGCCTAGTTTTTAACACAGTCAAATATACGTTCAACTGAAATGCTTTTAAATGACTTTTAATTAATTATTTCGTTCTCTGATAAAATAGTACAACTTTTATAGATTTAAAAATATAGATTTAATGCTAAATTGTTACACTGGCGCGTGAAACTCTTATTTTTCCTGGGACTTAATCTGAACAAATACGCAATAAGTTAAATTGCATTTTGGGAATTGTATTTTGGAAATACAGCTCTTTGCGGAGTAGTGGGTATAGCGCCTCCGTGTGGTCCTAAACACATTCATGCTTTTAAATTTTGCGGTCAGTAGTTACAGGGTGTGAAAGAAAAAACATTCCAGATGACCAGTCGATGCATACATAGAAAGAAAGAAAAAACATTTTTATTTAAAAATAAATTAATTTTCAATATTTAAAAAAAGTCTTATGTTGCGAAAATATGTTGCTTTAAATCCACAGTTCTTGTTGATTATTGTTTTATAATCATGTTGTATACATTATTTATATTTATGTGTAATGACATTTCATATTTATTCATAAACACATGTGTGTAAGTAAGTCTAATGCCGAAGGGCGGCCGCCTTTACCTTGGAGCTTCTCGCTTTAACTGAAAGAATGCGGCCGACCGTGTACGTGCAGCTGTGCGCTTCCTCCTGCATTTCCTGACAACGTGCCAACCCGTGCCAGCTGATCTCCGCTGGTATGTGCATACACATCGTTTAGGTGGCCATATTTAAATCTGGAAACGTGGGGCTTGTAACGTGGAATATTCTCAATATGTTTGACTTACAATCGTTTACTCGGTGGCTATCAAGTCTAAAACAAGTAACATTTAGTTAATTTTGATAACATTTTAAGACGTTCCAGTTCCTTGTGTTGTTGGTGTGATATTGTATCTGCTAAACAGCTTGTCTTATATTACGCCATTAATGTGCAAAACAACAAGGACAGTCTAATATATAACGGGGCTGCAATAGCGCATACCACCCAGTCAGAAAATCATTTGCTTAAAGCGCTTGTGAATGGGAGTTCACCCTGGGCTTGTAGTAGGCGGGTCTTGATCATGGCAGCTGACGTAAGGGGTTGGGTTTGTTAGGGCGACGTGCAGTACGGAGAAAGAGAGCGGCGCCATGCGACGCTGGCAGTCTAGTGGCAAAACTGGAGCATTGTGAAGTCCAGCGACAGTTCAGAATGCGGCGGTCGGTTCCTCCTATTCTCAAATCAGTTTGACCCGTGGAGAGGTTAACCGATCATGTGTAATGAAGTTGTTTGGCCGTGAAACGGAGGAGGCTGGTTTTCCGATTCGCTTGTTGTGGTGTAGCTGGTGGTGGATCACTTCCAAACTTCACTGTAACAAAAGAGCGCGTGGAAAGCGGTGGATTTAAAGTGGCAGTGCCCGCTCGGCAGCCATGGAAAAAGAAAGCGCAGCCGACTTGGAGAGGGACAGGCAGTACTGCGAGCTTTGTGGAAAGATGGAAAATCTACTGAAGTGCGGTCGGTGCCGAAACTCTTTCTACTGCAGCAAAGAGCACCAGAAACAGGATTGGAAAAACCACAAGCGCAACTGCAAGGAGGTCGAGAAATCTCAGAGTTCAATGCAGCAGACGTCCCGAGAAGAAAAAGAGGGGCAGTCGCAGTTGTCGCAGAACAACCAAGCGGAACCGGAGAGCACAGCTTCCCAGAGCGCCTCGGACGTGGAAAGAACGAGTGTCATTATCCCATGTGCGGAGGGCTCGGGTGTAGCTGACAAGCAAGCCGGGGACGGGATTAATAACAACACAAAACCCAACGGACGAACGAAATCCCCTGGGCAAAAATTGGCTTTGGAATATATAGTTCCCTGTATGAACAAGCATGGGATATGTGTAGTGGACAACTTTCTCGGAGAAGAGACAGGACAGGGTATTCTGGACGACGTAATAGCCCTTCACCGAACCGGTAAATTTACTGACGGCCAGCTGGTCAGTCAGAGAAGTGACTCTTCTAAAGACATACGAGGAGACAAAATAACGTGGATTGAAGGAAGAGAACCGGGATGTGAGAAGATTAGTTTCCTGATGAGTCGCATGGACGACCTGATCAGACACTGTAACGGTAAATTGGGAAACTACAGAATTAACGGAAGAACAAAAGTAAGTAAGAAAAAACAGATGTTGGTACACCTGTTCGTACTCTGGTTGTGTTTGGAAGTATTTCTGAGAAGACGTGCCGTTAGCCAAATACAATTCAGCACAGTTTTGCAGATGGAATTTAATTGCTGCTACCATTCCTCTTTTTATAAGTTTAATACTTATTTGAAGCCAGTGTTAATGTGGAATATTGTTATGCCTTGTCGCGTGTGTCTATTGTCAGCAGCTGGTTTGCCTTTTGCAAGAAAACGGAACGGAAATGGTAAATTAAATAAAAGTCATAAACTGTTTTCTCTGTGGCTACTTAACCAGTACTATAAACAAATTCATCTTTCCAAGATTATTTAAGTGTAATTAGGCACGCTGCCGCACGTATACTCTTTCAGCCCTGGCCTTCTGGGTCTCGTGTTACTTCTTGAAACGCAAAACGAACTAATCTATTTTGGCTATTAAAAGGCGAACCATTGTTTAAATGGCACATGAAGTTAATAGGATAATTAATTTGTATTTCCACAACATAGAAAACTTTTACAATATGATGGAAATGTATTTGACCCATAACCACACCATATGATCTATACAAGTATGGGACAAAACGATTGTTGGATATGCGTGTTTACTGGTGAAAAGATTAAGTCTTTTTTTGTTCTTAAATGTGTGATGTTATTGGACGAAACGGATAAAGTCAGACCTGAAAAATATCACTTAATTAATTCGCTAGCTAATTAATCCCAATTAAGCATGCATTTAGTTTTCAGAAGATGCAGATTAACCAAATTAATATAAGGGCATAGACATTTCTTAGTGCTTCGTTTTTATACTCCTTTTATCGAAATGTTTTTTGGGGGGGAATAACTAATGACAGATGAGGCCAGTTCTCAGTTAATAACTCACCCAGTCCTAATTAAGGAGGAGGTCGGGACAAAAAATGACACTCGGAGTGGGCCCCCAGAACAAGGACTGGCTCTACAGTATTCAATCAAAGTTTTATGTTAATTAATTTTAAGCTGAAGCTCGCTGCTAATTTGCAGTAATTGAGGACTGGCCTCAACTATCTGCTGTGAATTTTTTTTCTTCTTTTTTTTTAAAAACATGTTGTAGCAAATTTATGCTCGGTTATTTAATTTGATAAATGCCCAGGCTTTAAGGTTTTCCTGTGACATTTTGAACACATTTTCTTCAGGAACTTTTCTGAACAGTTGGTCACCCATAAATTCAGTATTAATTTTTATGGAATTGATTAGGGCTTATTTAAAGTAATTAATGAAAGACACACGTTTTTTTTAATGAAGATTAGTTAAAATCTTAAAATGACTCTTAAGGGGCACTGGAATTAGTATAAATAGGATTTACTGTTATGATGGAGTTTGTTTAAATAGTTCTGGTTTTGTGATTTGTCCTGCATAAATGGATCTTAAAAGGTTTTTTTTTTTTTTTAATTTTAAGAAGGAAGTGAATATTTTCAGGAAAGTTCAAGAGCACTGTGTAGAAGTGTTGGTGCTTTGTTCCAAGACTCAGTCCTCAGAACCGCAGGCCAGGAAAGCTCGACTCAAAAGCCTGTAAAATACAAAACATGGAACAATTTTGTTTTAATTAAAAAAAAAAGTTTTTAAAACCCCGCTTGTTTGTGGTTTACTTCTGTGGGTGTTTGAGCATGGTACGTAGATGAGTGAGCTATGCTCTAACTCCACGCCCTTGTGAGCTGCTTTAGTAGAGGGACCACCGTCGGGTTTCCGTGCATGCTAAGCCCCCCACTTGGTGCAAAACGGGCATGCGGGGCCGGCTGCCTGCCCCTGAGCTCTCTGTCTGTGGGATGGGTGGCAGGTTGGCACAACTGTTAAAGGAAGCTGTGGAAGGGGTTGAAGAACTGGAACAGGCTTGAGTGGGTTCCCTAATTTTCCACCAAAGGAGGAAGTAATGTGAGAATGCTGCTGCCTGTCAATGCTTGACAATGTCCTATGTTGTTATTGCTGTGCGTGTCCGCCTGGCGTCGTCATTATTACTGTGTGTGTCTGACTGGTGTTGTCGTTATTGCTCTGCGTGCATGCGTGTCCGCCTGGCGTTGTCGCCATCTCTGTGTGTGTGTGTGTGTGTGTGTGTGTGTGTGTGACTGGTGATGTTGTCATTGCTCTGCATGCATGCGTGGCCGCCTGGCGTTGTCGCCACCTGTGTGTGTGTGTCTGACTGGCGTTGTTGTCATTGCTGTACGTGTCTGCTTGGCGTTGTCGTCATCATCACTGTGCGTGTGTGTATGTCTGGGGGGTGTTTATTCATTAAGTTTATTTATTAAATTCCCCTCCCCTATACAGAGGGTGTTCATAAAACAATCTACTGAATTCTGAGTAGGAACCCAAGTTCCTGCTGCCCCTTCAGTATGTCTGAAGGGCATTGAGTTAACTCTGGGTCTTAGCAGTGGTCTTAAGCCTAACATTCTGACTTCCTTGTCTAAGGCATATTAAATCCTCTCAGCCCTGTTCATTATTCTGGAGCCGCTTGTGTCGGACCTGGTTGGCTGTGAGGTTGGCCTTGCCTGTGGATGAAGTGTAAAAGCGAATGAGTGCTGCTAGATGTGGGTAATATCTTCAGCTATCTTGTGGCCCTTTTTAGTAAGGGTGTTTTGGAATAGGCTTCTAGTTGTGAGCATTCTGTTGTAGGTCTTTGGAGTACATGTGCGGAAGTGGGTCTGAGTGGCTTCAAACATTGTTTAGGGCCACGTTACCAGCTTGCCACTAAATGGCAAATACTGCAAACAAGCAGATCTTTCCTTTCCATTTGAGAAAGTCTGACGGAGAGTAGATTTAAAGTCAACAGTAAAATTACTGCAGCGTACTCCAGCGCTGCATTTCCAGGCCTGATACGCCCTTGTCAATTGTGGCAGACGTGGTTTTATTATGCTCTATGAGTCAGCTTCTGGGAATGAGAACATAATGCCATCCCAGGAGTCTGAGCAGGTTTAATTCGAATTCACACTGACGATATTGGACCGTGCAGGTCGGGCTCGATCATTGCTGGGTCCTTTTTGCAACAGGATGTGGAACGATCGCTGGACTAAAAAATGTTCACTTTATGTGTTCGCGTCATATGTTTAATTGCATCATTATTAGTGGTTCGTTGTGTTGGTCAACTACACACTGCCTATTAAAGTCCCCTCCATCACAGCGTGGAACTTAAATTTAGCGGTGCTCGGGCCGAAGATTGAACACGCTAAGGAGTTGCTTTTGAACGTAAAGCAGTCCCGAGTCCTGTGTATCTGTTTCCATTGTTCTTACTTGACCGTTAACTGGGTCGTTCCTTCAAACAGCGGCTTCCTTTTGGGCTGATCCCAGTGTCACCCTGTGATAAGTGCAGTTATCCACGGCCCAAGCAACCGCCTCGTTCTCCTCACGCAGAGCCCCGGCTTGGCCTGGTTTTAGACGAGGGAGGCGGCAAGCTCCTCAGCTGTCAACCCTTTGAGCGCGGCTGCCACACCCTTTTATGATGAACCAGGAGGGGTTGAGGACAACGTAGAAAGAATCCTTGCTGAAGGAAATTCTGTCTGTGCTTTGGCAGTCAGTTGTGCTGCCCTTTCGTGTCTAATTTGAGTAATTCCCTCTCACCCCCACAATGAGTTAGGATGAACCCCCTAGTACAAGATTGAGAGACTTTTATAAATCACTGATTCAAATTCAAATAGTTGAATTACTACCTTTTTATGGTTGATTTGTTTATTTTGTTTTGAAATTCTGGAACTGGAATTCGCTCACGTTTCAATTAAAGCTTAATTTAAACATTTAAAAAGCCGTCCCCATGTTGTGGAAGAAGTACATTTAAGTGATGCCTTGCAGTGGAAGTTTGTTTTTTCCAGTTCCTGATTTGAGCTCTAGGTCAGGGAAATTTTGTGAGGCGGTTTCTTTGTGGTCCGCCTGCCGTTGGTTTTTTGTTCCAAGATCTTTCTTTCATTCTGAACGGCAGTATCCAGCAGAAACGTTTGGGAGTTAGTTTGGGTTTTCCGTTTGTGCGAGTGCACACTGGGGTGCACACACAGTGTGTCGCTGAGAATTGTTTTAAAAGCCCCCCTCTCCCCATCCCAGTTTTGTCTTCTCCAGGGAAAGTGTGTAAAAGGAGAAAAGGGCGAGAGTCGGAAATAAGCCTGGTGAAACAGGCCGCTCGACATTAAGCGATTTTCGCTCTAATCTTTCCGAGTCAGTCTAACAAACTCTAGGTGGGGTCTCTAACGTTGTTGTATAATAGACCGGATCATAGTGCAAGCCTTGTCCAGAATCTCTATGTTGCCATGGAGATTAATCTCACAGAATTTGCATACGAGTTTGGAAAAATCCCTAATAATATTTGGTCTAGTATCAGCAGTTACAGAACGCTAGCTACATAAGAGTGTGTATGTGTATGTGTGTGAGGGAGGATGGGTGAGTGGCTAATCTCAAGCTTTGTTGAAAATAAAAATTAAAATAAATTTTCCCCCTTAGCAGAAAACACTGAACAGTTGATTAGTAATTGATACGGTATTCAGGGTGGCTAACTTCGCAATTTAGATGATTGGCCCTATCATGCCGTTATCGTGATTGCAGCATTCTCACAGCTGAAGACCACTCGTAGTTTGTCCCTCCCTCTCCAAGGCCAGAGCAAGTGTTGTTATTGTCGACCGTGGACTTCAGCCTCCGTGCAGCCAGCTCCTAGCTTCCCCCCGGTTCTTTTCCTCCAGCTACACAAAGCTCCTCCAGCTACACCCCCTTTCTCTGAGCATTAACATTCGGCTCGCGCCACTGCTTCCCAGCAGCCTTTGCTCGTACCCTGGCAGCCTTCTCGCGCTCTCTGTGGGGGGGCGTCCCCAGCTAGACCCGTGCAGGGCGATGGGCTGGAGGTGGAGCAGGCATGTTCTGTTGGGGGAGTCTGAAACAAACCTCAAACGACCTTATTGGGGGGGAAATGGAGTTGACCCTGACTGTTTGTTACAGCACACACTTAGCATATCAGTCATGATACAAAGCGACTAGATTTGCGTTGCCATTTTTACAGGTTATTTGTTCATAATAACACGCTGATCTTTTTTCATAATATATCTGCACTTAGATTTTAAAAATTTATTTAAAATCTGTATGTTTATTTGGCTTGAATTGTAGTTCTGTTGTGATCTGCACTTTATGATTTCTCTTGGCCAGGTTTGTGTCTAAAATGAGAACATTTTAAAAAGCTTTGATAATTATGGTTTCAAGTAGCTCCCAGGATTTGAACAGAAAACCTGCTGGTTACATTGCAGCACCTTCCACCTTCTGACCTGGGTATTTTGTTTTGGGGGGGTGACCTAATTCAGTTGACCCCGGAGATGGTTGAGTGGCTCAGAATCTTGTCTGACTAGATAGGGGAAGTATTTGTTTAACTTTGTACAGGAAAAAAAGAAGACTTGAGGACAGTTACCATAGAGCAAGAGGCGGGGGGGGGGGGGAGAAAGTTACAAAACAAGATAACAAAAAATAATGCCTATTTATAAATCACTTCCAAAGAAAACAGCCAGCACTGGTTGACGGCACGTAATTACATTGTGTCGTGTGCCGTTTAGAACAAACAAACGCCGTGGTTTTGTTTGCTTGTGGCCGTGCTGTAAATTGAATAGTTTGGAACGTTGGTCCTTTCGCTTGACTTGTAATTTGTGAGCTTTCAATTTGGTTTTCCTGGGTTAGTGGAGGGTGTCACCCATTGTATTGGAAAATAAAGGTTGTTATTCAAGCTTAGACATTGTAATTGTTCATTACAGACGGAGGCTCACTGTGTGATGTCCATATCTGCTATGCAAAAACTAACCAAATATCATTGTTCCATTAATAAGCTCATTCAGAAAGGCTGCAGTATGTGGGTATGGGTGGGCGGGAAGAAAAAAGTCTATCCTATTGGCATCTCACGATTTTTAGCTTTGGTCACCCTTCAGGAGTTTGTCTACCCTTTGTCAACAAAGTTACAGAATGCTTTTTTCCCCACCAATTAGCCACAAGCTGTCTCTTAAATGTGTGTTCAGTCTGTTGGGTCATTAGCTTGCAGTAAGTCTGTGCAAGCGAGTGTCTCTTATCAGGTCTTCGTGTTGTGAGGATTGTTATGAGGTCATATAATGGACTCTGTGTAAAAAAAAAAAAACCCAGCCCTGTCTTTTCCCAGTTTTGTCCTCCCAGCAGAATATCTGAGTGGGACAGAACCAACAAACATGCAAGGCGATGAAGATTTTCCCAGCTGCGTGTGTCGGTGGTCGTTGGTGGCAGTGTTGTACGCAAGGCTGGTCCTTGGTACGGCCTGGTCTTAACTCTCCTTGCTACAGTATTGCCAGATCAAACCTCAAAAGGGCTAGGACTGGGCTCTAGGCTAGGACTGGGCTGTGTCAGGACCCTATGAATGGGTAGAGTTTGAGCTCAGTGAGATTCTCTGATTTGCTGGACCCTCGCCCCAGCTGATCCAGCTGTTGAAACCGGTGAAGTGTTTATCCCGCATGTTCTGCTGTGCTAGCTCCCGTCTGCTAAGTGACTGGTTTTCTCAACATGTGAGTAGGGCCCACCGGAAGTCCCCTTTCAGCTCCGGTGGCAGACTTCCTGTCACAGGGCTGCGCGTGTAAGCGATTGGTCCTCCTTTCCCCCGGAGGGCCCCCCAATCCTCCCCTCCGGCCAGGCCCGGACTGCCATGGTGACTCGTCCGTGTGGGAATTTTCATGGCTGTCAGGCCAGGGGCCTCGCGCTGAATGGCGCGCAGCAGCAGTCTGACCGTCGAAAGGCCTAGACTTCAAATACCAGTCTGCGCTAAAGGAACATTATGGAATGTTAACAAACTGCATTTTGAGCGGCCAGCTTCCTAATGAGACCTCTGAAAAACGAGGACGCGTGCCTTTGCCAGGACAAAGAACTCCGATTTAATGACCCTGAGCTTTAGCTATTACGTCGCTCAGAGGGTTGAACTCATGTTTTTGTTCGGTTGCAGCTGTAAAGAAATTTGGCTATTGAAATCCTCTCACCAGAGTAAGGGTATAGTCTCGGTCCTCTGTCTGAGACTCTTACCTATTTCTAAATAGAAGAAATTGCCCTGATCACAGTAGGGTTAGCCCTTCGGTGATTTGCAACGTACATGAATCCGGGATGGATGAGGGAGGGCCTAACGATGGAGGTGGTGAATGTCGGGAGTGGTCCCAACCTCGGCTTGCTGTACTCTGCTCCTGTTTGTGGCCCGCCTGTTGGCTTGCACTATCCTCAGCATCTCCTCCAAGCTCTCGTGTGAGCCGCTGGCTGGCTGGCTGGCTGGATGTTTTCTGTTTGCCAATCCATCCTCGGTAAACCCTAGACACTCATGCACAAAAAGCGGTGTGCCTCGTTTTTTTTTTTTGGTCCCTCATTTTGGTTAGTGACTCACAGGTTTTCTTTGAGGATATTTGTGTAGATATTGGTTTCACCATTTAAACATGAACACTATTCATGCATAGTCCATCTATTTCATGATGGTATTGGGACAATTGGCTTGACGTGCTTCTGGTTAGGTCAGGTGCATTCCACCGCATCATTTTTGCGGGCACAATCGAGCTGTTTAGGTCTAATCTTGATTCTAGGCTCTGGGTGTGGCTTTTGAGTCTGCTTCTGTTGTCAGTCAACATGAGGACCAAAGAGATGTCAATGAAAGACCTGTGGATCAACCATTCCTCGTTTGGGGGGGGGGGGGGGGGGGGGGGGGGGGGGGGGGGGGGGGGGGGGGGGGGGGGGGGGGGGGGGGGGGGGGG
>JAOVYW010012592.1:0-35420 GCA_025775045.1 Hiodon tergisus | reverse complement strand
CACGACAGAACCCCTGGGGCCCTACATCTTGGCTGTCCTTTAGGGCAGCCCTGGGCGTTTCCTCCAGTGTGGCCCCTGGCCTCAGTCCTTTTCGTAGAATCCTCTTCGGCAGGGGCCACAAGTCTAGCTAGAGGAACAAAAGCCCACTTGAACTCATAATTTAACAAAACAACATGTGAGTATCGGGCGAGCATGTTCCCTCACTGATGTTCACTTCTGTGTGAGACTATGGGCCTTAATTGGTTGACTGGCCGATTTGCTCCTGGCTCTCATTGTAAATTCAGCCTTTAAAAGGAAGTCAGCCAGTCTCCTCGGGGCTGCAATAGGGGGAATTGATTGAGAGTTAGGCGGTTAGGGGGGGTCTATGTTTTAAGGGCAAATGATCCCGTGTGAGAGTGGAGCTTCCACAACATAAAGAATGAGATGAGAAGCATCCTCGTTAAATCCTTGCATTCCCCCACAATTCCTGGTATTGGCTGGTTGATGGACCGTTTGAGTTTTTGAGTTGGACCATAAAGTTCCGATGTGAACACAAAACCTCTGCCAATTGTTGGATGCCACCTTCTATTATTACTTTCTACAAGCGTCTTCCTTTTAGCGTTTGACTGGCTCGGACAGGAATATTGATGAATCTACTTAAGAATCACCTGAATTATTCCCAATTATTCTCATCTAAACATTCCAGTTGGAGTACATTCATAATCACGGTAAGAGGATTTTTGAGCCAACTCAGACCAGTTTCGGTCTCAGTCGCAGTTGCTAAGGAACAGCAGGACAGATGATAATGTTCTGCAGATTCCACTCAGGCAGTATCTTCATAAGTAAATGATATATTATCTTAATATTGGAGCAGCCTCCTTGCTACTGTGCCACAAATATAATGGTGTGCCGGGCATCATATCATTTTATTACTGACCAGTTTGTAAATGTGAACGTGGGCAGGCTGCTCAGCTTCATCATTCTCATTGAAATGAAGGAGAAGAACCTTTATATAATCGGCACCAGAGTTCTGCAATACCGCGGGGCTCAATCTAGGCACATATCCAGAACACGCTATGGATACCGCTGCTGGTCACACAGAGTTAGCTCACTGCACCGATGATCACATGGAGAATACAATACCAATGACACTAATGGGTTTTGTGTGAGAGAAGCAGTGCTTGGTTTTCCCCACAGATGCATAATTTAATAGCTTTTTTTTTTTTTTCAAAGGTAACAAAAACATAGTTTTATACGTTTGGTGTTCTTTGAAACAAACTAAATACATATTTTATTAATATTGACTTTGATATAGAAAATCAATGGAAGAAACAGTCCAGTAGTCTCAGCTGTAGCTGCCAGCACATATCTACCAGTACAATATATGTGTAGTTAGTATGTCTGTGTCTAAACTTCTCTGACAAATGTTATTAGCGGAAATCAACAGGATTGCACGTACCAGCTGACCAAATTGGACATGCTTTGGTGAAAGTGCTTCTTCTGAAATGGTACAGTTGCGAATGTGCGTGCACTCCACCGTTATCCTACCATCCGCCACGATGTGTTGGGCTTTTTCCGAGGTCCTTACAGAACGGTTTTTTTCTTCTTCCATGTTTCCTGGAGATGGTATGCAGCTAAATATCAACTCTCCAATTAGGAATCTTTATTTTTAAAAAGAGACCAATCATACCTGCTAAAAAGACAGACGTACAAGACCGTGGCAGTTACAATGTATGTTGGATTTATTTTCTGCGTCGGGAATTACTACAGAAGGGTAATGGTACTCTCCAAATTGCTCCACGAGACAGGAGATAACGTTACATACTATGAGTCACAGACACATTACCATATTTCTCACACCGAGGATAGACTCTGAAATATCCAATACCATGCTGTATTTCATCTTCAAAGAGTTATTGTAAGGCTGTTCCTCTGAGACTGTTTGTGGAATAAAAAAAAACATAAGCCTGCAGTATAACTCCTGTGGTTTGCATCACATGTTACTCCACTTGCATCACCTGGGCTTATGTTGGGGATCTTATTGTCACAACTGGTAAAACCTCACATATTAACCCATTTTTTATTCGAAATCCTTGCATTATTCTAAGACTCTCTATGCTGAAACTAGAATGAACATTCTTTCATTTCATCCAACTCTATGCAAAGTAATTTTTCAGCAGGAGCAAAGAATTCGATACGAATATTAGTGGAAATCACACAATTACGTTTTTACATTTTCTCCCCATTCCTTTGCCAGCAATCTCATCTCAATCTCTATAATAATATTTATATATATCTCTGATGGTTACATCGCTGGGCCAAATGTTGCGCTTAGCGCAGGTTCCCTTTCACGAGTGGGCTGTTTGAAGTCTGACGCGGCCAGCCATTGGACGCTAATCGGGCTACTCTTCCTGACTGGGCCCAACGGAGTCGAGTAGCTGGGGATTTAGTCTTTCCCTCAACCGCGGGGAAAATGATCATTTGGGAAACGTGATCAGTGTATTGCTCACGTGATTAATAGTTTTTTCCTCCTTAATTGCGTTGCAATCCTGTAAATAGATAGATGTTGTGGTGGATCAGTGGACGGAGGGGAAAGGGTTCTGCTTCCCCACCTGACTCCATGTAAATGCATGTGCGTATTAATTGGGTGATTACCGGAACCTGGTCCACATTGTGAGTTAGGGCCAGGTGCAGCCGGTCTACTCAGGGCTGCCTGAAACGGAGAATGATGCGGTCGTGATGCGGTCGTGATGCTGCGGCTAAACCTGAGTATGGTGCCTGAGGACTTTGGGAGTTTTGTTTTGGTTGTAATTAAAAGTAGTGTGAAAACGCACAGAAAAAGGCACATTGACTGCCTGGGTCCGTATTTTAAGGGCAAACGATGCAGTGGGAGTATGGATCTCCCAGAACCAGAGCTAGGGTGCGAGAAATGGGCCGGGTTTCTCTCATATTGTCGCTGTAGATCCTCTTCAGTCAGTTTCTGCCTGCAGTCATACTTTCTCATTCTCTCTGTACGCGGTGGCAAGATTCCTAGACATAGGAAATCAAATGCAAGAGTCGAAATGCAATAGAACATCTTGGAAGACATTGGTAAAAAATAAAAATGGGTCATTCCGAATGAAATCTAAATAATAAAAAAATTATGCTTATTAATGTTACTGCAGGCTTAGCCCCATTACGATATGCAAGGGTAAGAGACACATGAGTGTACATGAGATTTAATTTAAAATTTTAACCAAATTTTCCGTTAACCAACATGCTCATTGAAACCGAGTAGCACCTTATTTATAACTTATCACTTCTAGTTCATAACACCTATGATAAAATGTGAAATCCTTTTTAATCTCTTAACCCTCTTCCTGTATTATACATATATTATATGGTCAATTACAAACCCCTCTAATCTTTAAAGGCAGGTTACACTTTAATCCCTGAAACTACTAAAACAAGCACCCAGTTTCAGGAGCGTTGAGCCACAGAGCCCCGTAATTGTGATATGGGCTACCACTTAATTGAAAAAGTCCCATCTTCACACTCCTGATGCTGTATAGATCCACCCCGCTACCGATGCCGTGGGTTGCTACGTGAGGAGGTAAACATCTCATTTTTAATTATAGCTCAGAGCGCACTGCGTTGCACGGAGACTGCAATCAATTAACTTTTATGCGGCCCCCCTTCTGAATTGAGCCACCCCCAGAACGCAAATGAGCCACTTCCAGGGCAGAGGGATCATCACGGAGAACATGCTCACGGGGGCTTCCCTGAAGGACACTGGTGAAGGCACGTACACCACACTTCCCAGGTCTCAGAACTATGACTGTAATTTCCCATCAGGAGATAATTGTTGTGGTTGTTATGTCCCATTGGGTTTTAGCTATGTCGCCAAGATCGAAGCCATTCGTGTTTTCCCCCTTCATTGTTTTATAGTCTGTGCGTTCGCTTTGTATTATTAGGACAGAGTAGGTAGCTTTTACCAGATGGCTGGAGAGCCAGCGTTGCAGTTAGGGGTTTTGCTGAAGGGCCAGGAAGGCAATTAGAACAAATAACCTTGCCGATTATTCCATATTTTAGGTTCACAATAAAAGCCACGCTGATCAATGTGGGCCATAAATGATCAAAGTAATCCTCCAAAACTTTTATTTCAGAAATGTTTTTTTTTGTTTTGTTTTTTTGTTAAAGATATGTTGGAACATTATTCTAGAAGGAAAGTTCTCCAGTTCTTTGAGAGATGAAAGAGGGGGAAATCTACTCCTCACTCCACTTCCCAAATGTGATGGGAATACTTCCACGTGATGTTTAGATTCAACAGTGTGCACCTGGTTGCCCAAAATGGCTTCTCTGTTCCTAGGCTATAATTCTACAGTGCAGAGTTATATTAGGACCCAAAGACTCCCACGAGAGGTGTATAACGGTATCGTTTAAAATCATGTGTTTAGATGCAACCATCCGCATAGAAGGTGGCTGATTTTATTTACAGCTCTGACAAATGCATGTTTCAAACACACAAGAAACCTGCATTGGTGGTATGTTGATGGGAAAAAAAGAAAGAAATCGAGTTAAAAGCTACGAAAGAGTAAGTACTTAAATTTTGCATGTGCTGATTTGCAATCGATAGTCACAATATATATATATACATATAAAAAATAAAAATAAAACTGATCATCAATGTCACAGAAGCCTTGAAAAATGTAATAAAATTGGTGTCTTAAGCCATTCACACCAAGGCTGTGGTTAACATGCTACTGTTAAGTCATATTAACAGGATATTAAGGCTGCAGACAGTCAGAGCTTTTGTTTTAAAAAAACGGATTGAGACTGTGATTTCTACGGGAGGGACATACTTTTGAAAAGAGATGAACAGCCCTTGCCCATTACCGTAATAGAGCTGGCGAATAGAAAAATTGGGCTTGAACATAAGAAGTAGATAGCAATCAGGTTAGCTAAACCAGCTAAATTAGTATGTGCAATTTGTATCAAATCGACAAAATCGGTTTACATAGTGATTTACAAACAGTTAAAAAATGTGTGTAATTGAAAGTAATTTTATTTACCAACCCTCAATTTCAATTAAGTGTGACGGAAGCATAAAGCTGTTTTATTTTATTTTATATTTTTATTTTATCTATCCGTTTTATTTTCTTCTGTCAGTCTGCAGCCTAAATTGTCGAAACAACATATTATGACATACAGATGAGTTATTAAGTGGCATGAAAGACCTAAGAGACCAACAATTTATTTTTTCACCGTGCTCATTCAACACCCCTTCTGTCCGGTTCCCTCTTAGGACTGCCACCGCTGAGACTAATAAAACATGGTCCCATCTGGATGCCTGAAGGATAGCAACATGGCCTGAAGTTAGACATTTGCGCTAAACAGCCAAAACACAAACCAACACACCAACAATTTGGAAACGCCAAACTACACTGGTCAGATGACACACACCTGCTCTGAGGTAGGACAAACTAGGATTTTAATGCTCCTCTATTTCAGCATCAGCTGCTCAGCTTTATGTCGGAGGGGTCAAACTCCCTTTAGCTAATTATCGTTAATATCAAAAGAGGCAAAGTAGATGGAGGTGTTCACGCACGTACCGCTTTCAAAAGAATTTTATAGTTTCAAGTGTTCTCGAAACAGATCAAGGGAAATACTTTGAAGGGAAACTTATGTGGTCCAGACAAAAAAATATCTAATAAATTATTGGTAACATGAATCCATAAAAATGTTTTTTTTTTTTTAAATCAAAACTGTGTAGCAGAAAAAGGTGACCTAATCAACTAATGAACTGCTTTGATATAGATTCCATGGTTAATTCGAGGATCAACGTAGGCCGGGGTAGTATCAATCCTTTCCATAGATCTTTTTGAAGTGTAACAATAAAATGAATAATTTACATTTCTGGTATGTCATAGCCACCTATCGGCTGAATTAGTGATATTCCCATAAAAAATAAATAATAAAAAAACAGCAGGGCAGGTTCTGCCAGTGTGTTTGTTTGTGTGTTCATTTTTCCAGGATTCTGCTTCAGGTGTCCTTTCCTGCGTGTTCTTGACATCAAAGGCTGTATTATTTATCTGTAGGTGTTTTGGTGTCATTCCTTTAAGTCTGAACATCTCCACACAAAAGCACCAAGTTGCAGACCTGCAGGTAGATATTGCAGGGCAACAGGTATTACGTTGGCGGGGTTCTGTTGTTGTGGCTTTGCTGTACAGTTTTGCACTGTATCCATTTTTTGTGGTGATTTGTATATAGGAACTGCATGTTCCGTGCAAGTCAGGGAAAATTGTGCCAGCTTGTTTTAATGCCATTTTGTGTGCTTTCTCATCATACATTTTCCAAAAATCATATAATGCTCATAATCATAGCATAATCATATAATGCTCAGACACCAGTATTTTATTTTCAATTGCTTCTCTGTATTTGACTACATGCACAAACAGCATTTTCTTGTTCGCTGACCTGATATCCACCTAAGGCTATGTTTATTTTGTCAATGGGCAATCCATTACACTATCAATAAAAAACAGCCTTCTAATTGGGCCCAAAGACCTTCTTTGGGTTAGGTGCCATAGCACTGCTGACTTTGCATCAAAACGAAACATTATTGAATTATTAGAATGATGGTGCTTTCAAAGCAAAACCTCTCCTGTTTTTGATTCAATAGAACAGTATATCGACGCATTGTTTTCTTTAATTATATTTTCAAATAGTGGAACCACAATATGACATTTACAAAGCTTTTTAAATTCATACAGCAACATTTTGGGATCAAATAAGCAGCCTTTTGGGTTTATATTAGGGTCTGTATTGATGATCATTTGGATATTGTTTGAAACGTTGTAATTGCTTCCCTGAAAACAACTTCCCTGGAACATAGCCATCTGGGTAATGAGATGACTATGCATACAAAAAGAATGTCCAGAACCTTGTAGACATCACTGCCTGTAGCAACGCAACAACGTCACTGCAAGGCACATTACAGCACCAACTGTTATAGCAACTGCCCGTAACAGCGCTAGAACGTCACTGCAAGGCACATTACAGCACCAACTGTTATAGCAACTGCCCGTAACAGCGCTACAACGTCACTGCAAGGCACATTACAGCACCAACTGTTATAGCAACTGCCCGTAACAGCGCTACAACATTCCTGAATTACACCACTGACCACTACAGTGACTGCCCATATCAGCACTACAACAATACTGCATGTTTAACCCAAATTTTTAAAATTTTCAATGGACTTAGCCCCATCATAATTTGTTCAATAATAATTCTGATGTTAGCACAAGCTAGCAAACTACAAGCTACATAAGGGAGATTTATCAATCAATCAATCAAATTTTACTTGTTATAGCGCATTTCTACAGAAAGAATTTGTCAGGAAGAGCTGAACACATTTTATTTTCCAGAGGGAATCAAAAAATCAGACACACTTTGTCTCCCACTAACATGCTCGTGCTGATACAATGCCTGCATGCCTTGCTCCGACATGTGACGACGTTTCTGTCGTCTGGGTATTGAGGAAAAAGAATACATTGGGACAATACCTTTTTGGGCAGAACCACAAGAGAACTATGTGTTACACTGAGTAGCCACCAGGTTTCCTGGCATGCCTGCATAACGGCTGATTGAGTCCCTGGTTGTCAGTAGGGATTTAACTTTAGGGGACTTATAAAATTACATAATAGTGTGATATCTACTTATATCTACTTACTAATGTAAGTTATATATATATATATATATATATATTACTTCTTACTAATGTATACAGAAATTACTATAATTTTCAATTTGGCATGATGGTTAAAAATAAAACTCCTTTAGCTTTTAAAAGGGCAAATGCTCATTCATGCTTTTTTTTTTTTTTTTGAGTTTTGGAGATATATAAAAATCTAAATTTTAATCAGGGGAAATCTGTAAAACACATTACTACCAAACTGCATCTATGCTGTGAAATTGTACCGTCCTTCGGCAAGCCGCCACTTCACTAAAAGGTCTGACCCCATCAATGGGACATTATAAGCCTGCTAGCAGTGACCCCAGAGACAGAGACACTCTGGGCAAGCATGTTATTTTTGCCATTATCTGAATGTATCTCTTGTGCTCTGAATGAAATGTTTGCCTTTTTTCTTTGCAATTCCACTCCAGAGGATTACCCTCCACCAGCGCTGCAGAAACAGAAACTACTGAAGGAGTCTTTTCCTGCTTCAGACATTGTCCCCACGGAGCCGGTCTTATCAAAATCCGCATGATGGAAAAATTTGCCCTGTCAAATTTCAAATATTGCATAAGTCCCCTGTCTATAATAATTATGATAGTTTATGTGGATACGTTGCATTAATATTCATAGTGACGCTGCGATTTACTGTAAGGCCTTTCCTATGTTTTTAACCTGGTAAATTGGTGCTCGCTGAAGTAATTTGACGAAGCGAGGAAACTGTGCTGCCTTATGACTGTGCATGGAGGGAGGGGAGCTGGGTGAACGCATCACTCTGTGGTTCCACAGTTTGGGAGCAGATTAAAGCACAACCTTCTTTGTGCTTTGTGCGTTTCGCATGGCACGCGCTTGCTGATTGCTTGGAGTTATCTAGTACACGCCTTTCGACGGGCCCTTTGCGGTCGTGCAGCAGGTCCAGAATACGCCGAGGGGGTACTTTTTGGAGGATGTACGAATATAAATATATCAATAAATACACTGAGAAGATGCCAACACCTTGGAAAGAAATATAGTGATGATTGCTCAGATATTTGTAGCGGAGACACGCGTTTTATCTTTTGTTATATTTACGTGGCGCTGATCGCGTAGGTGAGCCGACCTTGGCCAGCTGTCTTGTAAACAAACCGTTTTGCGCCGTGATTAAGCAGAAACGGCGGCGACATAAGGGAAGGCGTCTCCGTGCCCAGCGCCTCCACATTATTCAGAGGCAGGTGCTGTCACATAAGAGACAGCCAAGAGAAGAGATGAGTTTTACATCAAAGACGATTAGAACTGAGGAAGACAAAGTGGTACTACGAAGAAGGGCAGAGCTGAAGGGAAGTTAAGATGACCCTCACAGTTTCGGAATCCCAGTTCTCTCCAACCCGCAATGAATTTGTTTGCTGTTTTTTTACAACCCTCAACATATTGGGAGGTGGGTTTTTGAACTGGCAGCCATCCGATAAAAAAGAATTTTAGGAAATGATTTTTCCCCATACATCATAATCATGTTTCATGGGGTTATTAATGAAGAGCTTTTTGGATCCATGGCGGAGATAACAAAATTGTTTTTATTTTTTAAAAGTTTGTCCTGGGGCCAGACCAAATCAAAGAAATTGCACCGCACTGGAGGTTGAAAAGACTTTCCCGAGATTAAAACACAAGAAATCAAGGGATGAAATCCAACCGTTATTAGGCCTATCGTGTATGGATGGAGAAAGGGGAAGGCACTATTATTGCCAGACCAAATCTGAAGAATTACAAGAAACCTCAAGTCTCTCGCTGGTCCTTATTTTACAGACAGCTTTGAAGTCAAAAGCCATTGTGGATCAATCAACCAGTGATTTAACCACATATATCGGCAAACAATATGAAAAAATGCCATACGAAATACATATAAACTAAACAAAGGCAAGGGCACAACCACTAGTAATTAAAAAAATTATGATTTATAAAAATATATAAATAATAATTTATATACGTTGAGTTAGTATTAATGATAATAATATCATTACCTTCTTGAAGAGGGCTTCTTCAGGTTAGAAACGTAAGCTTCTGATTGGTTGACAGCTGCTGACAGGGCACCTCTTATGCAGCAGAGTTTATCATAAATTATTGATAAAGGCTTGATTTGGTCCGGCCCATAGTCCTCGTTTTCACTGGATTAGAAAATGCAAATGCAAAGTTATGACCAATTAAAGATGATATCTATCTAATTTCCCAGAGAGCAGGGGTTCTTGAGCAAGAAATTGACTTCTGATAATTGAATAATTCAGCCAAGCTCTCTATGCTAGAAGCAGTCGACTATCAGTGTCATAAATGTGTTCCCCTTATTATGAAATAATTCCTCTGTGATTTCCTTGTTTTAAATATTCTATTTTCTGCTCGACTGAAACAGCTCAAAATTATTGTGCAGTCGGTTGAGTTCCATTCTCTCTGACTAAGCATTTTTATTGTAAATTTGTAAACCTAACAATATAAGTGGATGTTATTTCACAAAGCTGCCCGTTCTGCAATGAACGAAGTCCTTAAGAAAGTAGGGAACATTTGTTCTGTGAAGCATCTTATTCAATTTGGAGTGATTCTTATGAGCTTTCCAGAGACAGTGTGGCATTATATAAATGAGTTCCCAAAAAACATCAATAGTAAGGGATGAAATGTTACTGCTGTAAACAGCCAAACTGGAAACAAAATAAAACACTACACAGAACCTGGATTCATCTTAACTGAGTTTTAAGCTAAGCAAACAGGCCAATTTGTAAGATGGTTGTTTATTTATTGAAAAATAAAATATAATAATAATAATAATAATATTAATAATAAGTATTCATGGGAAATAATTTTTTTGAATGTGTTGCCACTAGCAGGTTCTATGATCAAATATGGTGAATATTTTAAAAGATAGGGATGGGATGGATGTGAGTATTATCTGATTACTGAGGAGGATCATTAAATCAGTCACATCTATTCAGACGGCCAATCAGTGTTCGCTATTGATATTTGTTAAATTTGGACACAGGCTCGAAATGAATACTCTTTTTAAGTAGAAGTGAGTTTGAAGCGTCTTAAAACAATCAGTATTACCGTCATGTGGTCTTTGTTATGAATGGTAGACTTTTGCAATTTAAGATATTTTTGTAATTATGTCGAAAATACAGGGATCTGTTCAACATTGCCTAGTTGATTAAAGTGTAGCTATGCTTCTTAAGAAAATATATTTTTTAATATGCATATTTAAAAAAAGTATAATTTTATGCAATGAGGCTAGTTCTTCACCTCAATGGGAACCCAGTGAGACATATTATACATTTAGTAATATACCGTACCTTCCTCAGCTAGCTTTGGACAGACAATTTAACTATTTTAAAATGACCACTTTTAGAGCATCGAAAACATTTCCTCTGTAACTGAGCATTGTAAAGGACATGACTTTGCTCTGGAATTGTCTGACATTGGTTTCTATGAGAGGGCTTCAGGAAATGGACAAATTTTGATAAATAAGCCTCGCTTTTAAATCTTATTTCGTGAATTTAATGCAATTAGTCCTTTTAATTTCTAAAAAATGCCTGATCTTAAACTCAGGCCAATGTGGTTTGTTGAAATACTTGGAAGCATCAAAATATTTGATGAGAAAATTTTGTGTTTATGGCCTATGAAATATAGTACGCAAAGATGATTCATCCTGTTGAATGTCAAGTCTTGTAACCTACATAAAAACGAAATAACACAGGAAGGAAGCAATGTCCGGCTTGCCAAAATTAATTGTATGGCTCAACGGTATTAATTACACGGACCATCAAGAACCTTGGTGTCAAGATCGATGACAAAATTTCATGAGCTGTTGCAGTCAGGGGAAAAGAGTCCTGCCAGAATTCTTGAAGGTTAGTTACGGGTAATTTCCATCTCTCGTTCAGAAAGTGGAAGAAAGCCCAGCCGGCACGATGTGCTCACAAAGGCCGAGGCAAAAGCATGAATATGCAGGTACATCTGTATCAAAATATGCAGTCCAAAAAACAAAGCAAAAACACGTTTCACAGTGTTTCACAATTTTGAGCCATTATCTAAAGTAATATCTTAGTTCTGTTTAAAACGATTGTTATATTGTTACCATGGTTATTTTTAATATTTTTAATAAATCTGTGTACAAGTAACAACCTTTCCTAGTACCAGGCAAATAATCCAAATGAAAAGTGCAACCTCACAGGCAAATATCAGAACAGACAAAATCCCAACACTCAAATATTACTAAGTATAGCAGTACTTTAAAAAAGTAGTTTAAAAAGTAAAATATTTTAACTTTTAATTTTATAAAATATTTTTTTTTTAAAGTAATGTAATCAGACTTTTTTTTTAACTAATAAGAGGGTAATGCTGATCTGAAGGTGTTCATTTCTATCTGCATTTGGTTTTAAACCATTTGGGTACTTACCTTGTACATAACTTAACATTTGCATCGGTAGCGCAGACTTCAGCAGCCATGTCCGTATCCCAGTTACACATCATGATATTTGTGATAAAAGAATATTGTATGTTTGGAGCATAGTTCCTGTGATCCCAATAATTGTATGTTCCTTCTCCCCGTGGAAGATTTAATAAATAAAAATTGTGCAAATTATGAAATCTAAACTGTGAAATATGATTGATATAATTGGAGCGATCCTGTTGGGCAAAAATATAGAGCATTAGCCATGTTTAATTTACATTGCAGTGGCTGGTATAGCATTGGTGTTTCTGACTTTTCATCCTGCTTCACTGATTAAGGCACAGACATGTCCTCCACCGATGTCAGTGGTATATTTAAATTTCATAACTTAGTCCAATCGGTATGCTTTGTTTGATCTGAGAATTTAGATGATGAGCAACATGAATGCTGGCCCAACTCCACATTTCCTACACTGGTATATAATAATTAATAATCACTTTTATTGTGTAATCTACCCATGTGCCTGGCAAATCTTCATGAAATGAAAAGAAAAGTTGAAGTTTACCCCTTAAGCATTATAACATTCATGTACTCCCTATCTAACATTGACTGCCAGAATTTACCTTGCTCTGGCGGCTTCCAAAAATGATTGATATAATTGAGCCAGACAGAGCTATTGCCTCTTCTCAGATAACATAGACTTTGCAGTTGAAATTGTCTGGCTGTTTCTATACCATCTGTAATTTTCTGTTTGGTACACTGATGCCTGTGACTGCACTTTAAAAACCAATCTCTGAATTCACCGTGACATTAATTATTTCTACACAATTTTAGATTAATTCTACTTTACACAGTTTTAAATTAATAACAGAAGTAAATATTTCTAGAGTGAAAATATGTAATTCATCTAGCGCGTCCACAGTACAAACAAAACAATAATTTGAAACATATTACGTTAATGACTTAATTATAATTAAGACAACAAGACAAGCGAGGATAGGAAATTTTTACGCCCAACGCGCTTCAGCACTTTGCGATCCTGTTCTGTGACCTCGTGTGGTCTATCACTTCACGGCTGAGCTTCTGTTGCTCTTTGACGTTTCCACTTCACAATAACACCACTTCCAGTTGACCGGGGAAGCTCTAGCAGGGCAGCAGTTTGACAAACTTTTTGGAAAGTTGGCATCCTATGACTGTGTCACGTTGAAAGTCACTGAGCTCTGTAGTGTGGGCCATTCTACTGCCAATGTTTGTCTATGGAAGTTCTATGGTTGAACGAACCTGTCAGCAACGCGTGTGACTGAAATAACCCAATCCACTCATTTGTAGGGCTTTCCAAATACTTTTGGCCGCGTAGTGAATCTCCATGCTACATCCCATTTATGGATTAAATAAATCAGATTATCTCATGACTCCACAGCTGTTATGTGAGAACTGTAACCCACTCACCTTGTTTTATCATGTGACCTTATGCCGAGTCAAGGAGCAATAAAAATCATTAAAAAACAACAACTGTGAAATCGTCCATGTGTGGCTGTGCCTGTCTCCTGCACTGCGTTGGGCTGCCACCCCGTTTTGGATGAACCAACACCCTGCTGGGTTGGGCTGAATTTATAGCATTATATAAGTGGTTACTGAAAATGAATGAATCATGAATAATGATTAATGTTAAATAATATTATTGAAAGACTTTAAACATGTTTTGAAGACAGAAAAAAGTTTTAAACTTAAGTCAATTATCGTTTTAATATAGTTTATTCAGATGCAGTAAATGACGTTTATATGTATGGGAAGTAATTGTACTTGTTTCCCTTCTGATATGTAGGTAGCTGAGGGCAGGTACTTTTGAGAACTTCCCTGATGATCTATTTGGTGAGTGGTTAAAAGATGGACAGCGTTAATGTCCTCGGTGAAAGGGTACGGATAAAGGACTTCTGTGCCATTTGTCGTAAGAGGAAACACACTTTAGCTGAATCCCATAAAGAGGGTCAAGGCTACAGCTTTAACTCTACTGTTAAGATAAACAAAAATGTTCATTTAATGACATGCGCACATAAAGAAACAGCCATCAATGCGGTTAACCACACAACAGCTAACATTAAAGCTCAGTCTGGTTCTCTAGAAATAGCAGCAGATTTGGCTAAGAGAATGGCAGAATTGCAAACAATTTCACACATCATTATCCCAGTGGTAGACCCATCATGGATTGGAAAATGAAGTATATATATATATAGGCGTGAAGACTTTATAAGTCACAAATTAATTGCAACCGTTGACTTGGAACCCTCGGCCTTCAGATGGGATGTTTTCCTGGATGCGTAATTCAGGATAGTAATGGTGAGAGGTGGGGGTTTGATGGTTATATTATGAGTTTCTGTTTTTATGCAAAGCAGTCCATCAGGGTATTATATTCTCCACTCTTCCTAGGCCACCCGCCAAACTGATTGACTTGCATACTTGATTTGTTTGTAAAACACATTAGAAGGAGCAGAAGAAAAGAGTACCTAGATTGTGTGTATTTGTATGCATGGAGGACTTTATTACATTACCCCTACTCAGTCCCACTGTCTATTTAGCCTTAAAAAGCTAGAAACCATTGAAGACCATTGAAATGATGCTTGGAAGACCATCCCTTTGCCATAGACAGAGATTTCAGGGCTCTGTTTTCACGACGACGCTAGCACTAATGCGCGTAGACGCAGGCGGGTTTGGATTGGCTGATTTAGTCTGAGGGTAACGCATTATTTCTATCTTTTATGTCAATCATGTCACACTTTTTCTTGTCTATGTTGGTCGTGTCAAAGGCTGGGACCAAATTAAAACAGCCCACTGATCCCACTATCCATTAAAAGCATTCAATAACTCCTTTTGTGAGAATAAATCTTCTCCGAGCCAAAATGTGCTAATAACTCTCAAATTCGAATAATGTTTAAATGTTTAAATGTTAACGTCTTACATCAAAATCTGAATTCACAACTTTCCATCCAAGTAGAGCTCCAAATAGGCCCAGCATTTTTTCATTCAATGAAGAATACATTTTGCAGGTTATGATTTTGTTTAAATCGTCTGTCAAAACTTTCTGGATGAGTCAAATTGTTTTTAAAATTTCCTATTCTTTTAAAAATAATACAGCGCACAGCATGAATGATATAAAAATAACAAAGAAAATATTCTGAGATGAAACAATGTATGTTTATGAATGCATTAATGGTTAGTAAATTTGAGTTTGCAAGATTTCTCATAGCATCTTCATATGTGATACATAAATTGTGAAATGTATGGATAGAAATTTTGAATATTGTTTAAGTGAAGCAACTGTGGCTAAGATATTAAAGACAGGTTACCAAAAAAAATGAACGTACCACAGTAGTGATTGTTAGGAAAAGGCAGTAAAAATTTAAGACAAATAAATAAAAATTAGGAAATACTAAAATGTATAATTAGGAATCATTAATAATTAGAAAACCATCAACAGAATATGACAAAGTAATTATGATAATGCAAAAGTAAAAGTAAAAAAATAATAATAATAATTTTTTTCATACCTCAAAGTTTTTAAAATGACTTTTTAAAAGTTTACGCATTGTTCTGGGAAGTTCATCAGAACTGTGAAAAGATAAGTTTCAGCCTAAAGACAATTGGCTATGCTCAGGCAGGTGCAGAAATTGCAGATGTAAATGATGTTTGCAGTGCACATAAAACGCTTTCATGTAGAACAATTTCTGCCAGGAGAAAACGATAAGCCATTAAAAACATTAGAAAAGAATTCCGTAAATCTTCATCGTGGGGAAAGCTCTGTTATCGACAAAAGGTACAGTATGCTTCTCGTTTCCACAGAGCTAGGCATTTGCTCGCATAATAGAAGCCAGCAGGGAGCAGGAATAGATAACCTGTATTAGAGGTTCTAGTGTAAGGGTTACCTGAGCAGGGCAGCTATACCTGCTCAGGACAGGAAAAACGCCAGCATTGGGTTGGGATTTTATTCCCATTTCACAAGTTATCCTATCCAGCCAATCCAGCCTAATCTCCAGAGGTCTAACGTTAATGGGCTATACGTTTTCTCAGTGGTCCAACATCACTTCCTATCTCTACATATGAAAAAAGACAACAAAAAATTATTTATTTATTTTTATCTATGAAATGTTTTTCCCGAAAGGGATGACAATTTTTTAGCCAAGAATCGTCTTGACTAAACACAGACTGAGCCAAGTTCTGGTCAATTTTACATGCTCTGCAAAAATAGTTTAATATCGCTGAATTTGCTAAACAAATTTATCCCTGGAAAACCACGAACGCTTTTTGAAGTAATTTTTGACGTTTCTCGCATTCTTGAAGATTAACTGTAGAGGATCATCGATACCAACGATATATATATATATATATATATTTTCAACTGGAGAAATGTGTAGATGTTGAGGGATTCGTCATATGTTGAGTTGAAATCAAAAATGTGCCTAAAAGGCTGATCAAACTCTGCTAGTGAAGTACTTACCTGACAAGGGATCAGTTCTTCAGTGCCCATGAACATCTGGTCGTGTGGTTCCTGATTAAAGCCAGCACGATCTGCTATCCCTCGGCTTAAGATGCCCTTCAGGGCTTTGAAAGCAGGATGATAAAACAGAATAAAATTTTATCAGGAAGCAGGTCTGTAAAAGCAGTACCACATGCGTTTGATTACTCAATAGGAACGAATCGCCGATCCTCAGTAAAGCTCTTCCGGTCTAATGGAAATAGAGCTATATACACAACATTAAAGGCAATTGATTACTGTTATTGTTGTTGTTGTTGTTGTTGTAATCAGAATGTCTTAAAGAAGATATTCCAATCATCTAACTTTGTGAAACTTTACAAAGCGCTCCCCAGCCTAAGAGACGCTTTTTTTCTGCGCCATCTTCCTCTTCGCAGGTTGCGGTGACGGTGGATACAACAGGATCAGGACTGACGATCTGTCACAGCTCCATTCTGAGAGAAAACAGACTGACGTTAACATTGATTCTTCACAAGGGATCAGCTCTGAATATCACTTACACACACTTATGAATCTCGATCCAGGCAAAATTCGTGATCAGACATACTTCAACCTGAGTACCTGACTGTTCTTCTGCACTTAAACCCACGGGGATGCAAGCTAAACGATAAACCCTTACAGTTCGATGTCTTCACGTCTGCTTCCAGACTTTCGGCCATCGGCCTTCTTGGACAATCAGAAAGGGGCCCCATTTTTCTTCCTTCTCTTGTAGCACTTCAGCAACACAGGGTCCCTTTTTTTTTACACTGGGTCTTTTTATTACACAGGGTCTTTTTTTTTACACTGGGTCTTTTTATTACACAAGGTCTTTTTATTACACAAGGTCTTTTTTTTACACAGGGTCTTTTTATAAAAATTAGAGGACATCTAATAGCGCTCGTGTTTTCTCAAACTGGGATAAACAAGAAACAATGTTGGAGCTTAATTAAACGCACATATTCAGCTGTCGCATGAACTTGGGGTTATTTGATTTAGTGTGGTTCTCTGTTAGGTTGGGTGAAGTGATGGAGAGGGGAAGATAAATTAATAAAAAGTGCACTTTGAGCCAATGGTTTAATAGCATACCCCTGCTTGTTCCTGGAAACAGACAAATTGTATTGTAACTCACAAGTATTATCAGCAATTACCAAACATTAGTCTTCCAAAGTCCCAAGACATCGTCATCCACTCATCCATTACTTGAAGGTTAATTTCACCGGATGTTGAAAACTTAGGTCTAACTAGAATGACTAAAATAGACAAGTAAATGATTGAAAGACAAACAAAACCCTTGTTAACTTCCAAAAGTAAGAACTGTAACTCAACTTTGGCTGTCATCTACGTCACCCAACACGTCAATCTTATTACACGTTGGGGAAGATTATCCTTGTTTAAAAACAAATAAGAATTAAATATGATGTTAATATGTTCCAGCGAAACATTGCTCAATCAGTCCGGTGGTTTAATTGTACATAATTGTTTTATTTAATTGTGGTATTACAGAGATGGCAGTTGACATCAGCTCCAAAAGAAAAATGTTTAATAAGGTTATGTCCCTTAAGCCCCCCCCCCACCAAAGTCATTACAGATACTGGCCATATCCTGAATGGCTTGAAGAGGAGGCCATTGTGCTCAAGGAGATGACCCAACACTGAAACCACTGCCAGAAGTTGGCTCAGCCTCATTAGCCAAACCTCTGGAGACAGAAGCAGCCAAAGTAAGCCTTCAACTTCTGAGGACCATGCATGTGAAATGTCAGACTCTGTAATTCATTACATCCCAAATTTAACATTAGTTTTGCCTGCACCCCAAAAAACCTTTTGTTACCTTTTTAAAAATCTTAAAAATCGTATAACACACATAGAATGATATTGCATGTCATTACGGTAACCATTCTCTATATTGTTAGTTTTTTTATAATTAACCCCATGTTTAATTTTGGTATATTTCCATTGTTGCACTGGTTTTGCGCACTGGAATTCTGGGAGATGAAACCAGACTGGTATTTGCATTCCTTCCATTTAGAGCGTCAATGCCATTAAAAGGGGGGCCCTCTCAGTTATCAATAAAACTTGCTTTTTGTGCAGGCACTAATTACTGTCCATCCTTGCAGGATAAAACTGATGTTATTTTATGGCTTTAAAATCTCCACACACTGACAGACTATGGCTATTTGTGGGTTTTTGTATTAGCTTTAACTGTTTATGTGGATCCTATGTCGTCCTATGTAGTACTTATGAACATATTTTCCAGGAAAAATATAAAGATGTGAAACTCATACAAAACCAAATCAAAAACTAAAATTAAATAATAAGACACGGGACTAACCGTCCTACGTTATATTTTCGTCTTTCCTGCACTCTAGCTTCTAACGTCGTAAGGTGGAAAACCTTGTGCAAAGTTTGCTGTAAATCCAGAATTAGCAATCGAGACGAGGAGTTTGTTAAATTGCCCAAAGAATGTACCGTCCTATAGCGTCACACAATTTTTATTCCAGATTTATTTAACTCATTATTCTATTTGAAATTTGATTTTTTTTTTTATACGACAGGGTTATATAGTGGCAAAAAATACGTTATTGTGCTGACTGCATTCCGCCGAAGATGGCGTTGGCGTGTAGGGTAGGCGTTTTAAGAATTAAAGTAGCCGCTGTTGGTCTTTCCCATTCTTCCGCTCATTGCTTGTGCCATCAAACCGCCTGTGAGTAACCTATTGGTCACCTGTCAAGAAGAGTAAACTACCCCTGAACAAAAAAAAAAAATCACCCTTCGTTCTGATCTTCATTTTCTCATATTAGTAGAAAGTCAGTCAAACGAATAGCTCAGTTAAAAAGGAAGGTTCGATCCTATTCGTCGTGAAACCCTGGTGGAAAACTTTATCGGCGTTTTGAAGGTTTTGAATAAATATAAAACTGCGTTTCCTGAGAGCCAGCATTAAGCGAGATTATAGAGGCTCTCTCTGTAGACATGCTTTGGGGTTTAACCCCTCTCTTCTTAAAGATTAAAACACTGACGTCTGAAGGACGAAACTGAAGGATTGCACCAATTCTTTCTTCATTTTCGTAATACATACAGGCTACAGGGAGAAAAAAATCGGAGGAAATTATGAGTATTACTGGAGACTGAAAGGTATGAGACAATTTATTTATACCTTTATCTCATAATGAGAAATGTATTGTAAAGACGTGGCAGTTTTGATTGACTTGTTTGATGTCTGTTGTCAATGCAGGTTCCAAGTACTTTAATTGTGCATTTTTAATATTAAAGGGACACAGTTTGACGATCGCATTCCGCTTTGAACATAAATCTCGTAGTTTTTGTAGCAACTCTGTGGTTTGATCGGAAGCCGTTTATTTATGTGAGTTTCTGTCGATATGTTATGGATGTATAGAGATGTTTGTAATCCAGTTTGTCAAAGATTCCCCGTCCTATGTGGAGTACATTTACATTATACGTACAACTTTATTTTTAAAATGACGTTAATCATTGAAGGTCACAGATTGCTAATATGTTCAGACTGAAGAACGGTTCAAGGTTTGTTCTGATAATGTTTCGAATGTTTCTGACAGTTATTCATTGTGGCTATTTATGGTAGTCAAAGGTTCTTACTCTTGAGGGCAGATTTGTTTTAAAGTTAAGTGTTCAAAGTAAATGGGTGGATTTCACATTTCAGTTGTTTCTTACCTTTACTCCAATTTTGATGTTCTCAAATTGGAACAGTTAATCTTAGAACACCTAATTTAAGTCCCCTTCTCTCTTAAAGACAAGCCTCCTGCAACTCCATTTGAAGTGAATTAAATAGTTGCTTTTCTTGTTTTCAGTTTTCAGCATAAATTATTTTATATTTAGTGCGTCCTTTAAAGCTCTGTTATTTTCGTATTGTAATAGAACTGATAACATTCTCCACCCCGTGGTTTTAGCTATCTAACCATTTCGCTATGATGTCTGAGACAAGGACAGCTTTGCACTCTGCTGACTTCCTTATAAGGACACCTCAGGTGGTCTTTAAAGATGAGGGAGGAGGTCAGGTAGTTAAAAGGACAGATCTCAAGACTGAAATGTGGTCTATCTGTAGAAGTAAACAAAAGGAAATCCTGCCAGACCCATTAATATTCATTGTGATAAAATTTTATACAAAAATAAGTGTATAAACTAAATATCTAGGGGTTGTCCTATGGGGGAATTTCAGTTTAATATTTAGTAATTTATTACTTAATAACGTTTTTTTTTCTGTTTAGTAATTTATTATTATTAAACTATTATTTTTAATGACAAAATATTGGACCGGTAAAAATAAGTTAATATAATATTGTTCATATTTCCTTGAATGCCTGTAAGGAGCTGACAAAACTATTTGGTATTGTTTTAAGTACTTTGTTATCCTGCGCTAGAACTTCAAACTACTTCCCTGCAAAAACCCAACTTAATACCCTTTTGTAGCCCTACAGCGTATTTAAATTCTGATCGCTAATGTCTCAAAATGTATAATTTTAATATTTATACTACTTTCCTTCTTGGTCCTGGTTTATATAGCCTCTGAAAAAATAAAGATCGTTTATTCGCATGCACGTGCGCACACACGCACACACACACTACTAAACACGGTTTCTTTGCGCATGGAGTGTAAAAGGTGAATGAGTACTACCAGTTAGTTCTCATTGCAAAATCTTTTCTGCATAGGGTTTAAAACGCAATTACATTGAGTAAATTAGGTACTTTAGATTTTAACTGAGGGCTTCACAATGTAGCCTACTGTATTTGTTGCCTAACAGTTGTTTTCAGTCTGGTAAAATAAGGGTGTCTGCGTTTGTTTTTCGACCTCTATACATTTTTTAAAAAACAAGTAAAAAAAGGACTAATTACGTTCTTTGGCAGGTACTCTCACCTCAAGCAATAGCGCAACTTGTATTTATACAATTATTTATATAAAGAAGCAATTCAAGTTAAGTGCTTTTCTCAAAAGACCAGCAAGGCCGCCCTTCCCCAGATTTAAACATGCGACCTTCTGAGTAAACGTTGAGTATCCACTATGCCATGCGCTGCACCTTTTTTTTAAAACTGCACCGCTTTATTTGAAACTGGTTTTGCATTTCACTTTCCAACGGCACGTCAGGGTGTTTCTCTTCGCATTGACCTGTGCCCTGTGAACCCCTAATGTACTGATATGTTCATGTTTTAAGTACAAATCAGGGAAGAAGTCGTTTTAGAAAGCAAGGAGCAGGCCTTAATTGCCTTGTGTGTATATAGCGGCAACTTTAAGTCACTTTGTAATTAGGATATATTGCGTGTGTTCTTGTATGAATAGTAATAAAGTGATATTATCTATCGGTGATGTTCTGGGCGCACATTTTGATCACAGTAAAAATTTCCTCTATTGCAAAACAATGCACACATATTTAGCTGTCTTGAGCTGTTAAGACACTGAATGTTTGAACAGACTGTTGTGGCACTGATAATGATATTATGTGATTATAACATATATGATCTACTTTACCAACCAAAACATAGAGGTAATAGCGGTGACATAAACTTTTACGGGATTAAAGCAGAAGCAGAAATAGCCTGGACGAAAACAAGCCGTTATACAAATCGCAAGCCTACCACGGCACCCTGTTTTATAGCCAGTTTTAAAGTTGTCGATTACCTAACCCAGGACACTCGGAATGCACAGAGCTGCACACACAAACAATGCTACACATACTGTATACGTGTCATGTGATGAACTTTAATGGCAAGGACAAGAGACATTTTATGGCCCTGATGGAAGAACAATACTTACTTAAATTATACTAAATTAACTTTGATTTCATGAAATGGTTTCATTGGAACGTCAAACTATAAGATTAAGTTCCAGTTTTTTTTTTCCGTGTGACACATTTTCCAAGAATATCCTACAATAGTAATTTTATTACATTATATCCCATGCTTTTTTCTTGTGGAGTTCTACCTTAGGCAGAGAAACATATTTGTCTTATTGATTAGAATATTGCTCCAGGCTTTTTCGTGGACAATTAAAAAATGTTTGTTCTCCACCTTGAATATTGGACGAATTAATTACGTGTCTATACTACACACAGAAGCCAAAATGTGTCTCCTATTAGGTCACGTAGCTTGTAAAAGTAGTTATTCAAAGGCATTGTAGAAAAATAAAGATTGATGCTGCGTCTGACTCACAAAAAGTTTGGAAGGCTAAGGTGTCTCTTCCCCAGACTTTGGCATTATTGAGAGTATAAAATATAAATCAACATGCTAACTATAGGAGTGGGCTTCAGGAACATTAGCAAATGCACATCATACATATCTCAATGCAGAAGTGCATCTCAATGTAAGAAAAGATTCCTATTACCATCAAGCATATATTTTTATGTCTTAATGAACTATCAATCATCTTCTTGAGCTTTAAATAAGTAATCACTGGCGAGCTACTCATGAGGAGCTTGAGGAGGCAGAGTAGAGGAGGAGTACCACTTTGCATCACTATAAGAAAGGACCATGCCAGACCTTTAACAGCCAACATAGCCTGCTAATTGTTTGGCGTTTTCTCATGTTTTATATGACTTAATTGAATAAAACGGAAAATGAATAGGAGCTGGCCTTTGGCTAAGGTTGGGCCACGCAAGAGCTCTGTCTGCTGTTTGATGTGGTTTGGACCTGTAATGGAAAATGAATAATACTGTTGTGTCAGATCCCAGGGTTTGACATATGATGGGAAGAACATTTATTATAAAACAAAACCAATTACATTAAAAAAGCTACTGTCCTTAGCTAATAAGCTTTCATATTGAGCAGGCTCCATTTTGGATGCGCACACTCTGGAATACTAAGTGTGAATCAAATTTTAAATCAGTCCATGTATAAATTGGCTTTTGCCCTTAATTTTCCATTGTATAACGGAACTGAACACGTGGTAAATTACTTACATGCAAATTGAATGGGTATTTAAATTTTAAATTAAGATTAAATCTGATGTATTTTAAATACTGGGAAATTAGTAGATGTCTTCCGTAAAATCAAGTAGTTATAATTAGGAAATTAGTGAGTTTTGTCGAGGAAGACCACATACAGTATTTGGTCAAAAGTATGTGGACATCCCTTCAAAATAGTGGATTTGGCTATTTCAGCCGCAGCTGGACTCAGTTATTGGACTCAGTGGAGCAGTGGAAGTGCGTTCTCTGGAAAGATGAATCAGGCCTCACTATCTGGCAGTCTGACGGATGAACCTGGGTTTGGCGGATGCCAGGAGAATGCTACCTGCTCGAATACATAGTGCCGAAGTTTGATGGAAGGGGAATAATGGTCTGGGGCTGTTTTTCATGGTTCAGACTAGGCCCCTTAATTCCAGTCTAAGGGAAATGATACAACATATAATGCCAATCTAGACAAGTCCGTGCTTTCTAAATTTGTTTCAGCATGACAAAGCCCCCGTGCACAAAACGAGGTCCATACAGAAATAGTTTGTCAAGATCAGTGTGGAAGAACTTGACTGGCCTACACAGGTAAATAACAATTATATTAACTGGGTAAGTAACTGAATAACACAAAATATATAATTAACTAACTCAACAACTAACAATAATGTACTTATATGCATTATAAAACTGGAAAACATTTACTTTGGTTTCACATGCTGAAACAAGAATTTCAGTGACGTTTGCTATGAAGAACCCTCCATATTATTCCATATGTTATCCTTAATTGCCTCATCCATGACACTCAGATCTATATTCAAAATAAGAGTGCTTAAGATTAATCCCTTTGTTTCCTGCAACCATATTATTTTCCTAATTGCATTAAATCCTAATTGCAATCCCCGAGGAACCACTTAGTCGCCTCTAGCAGAACATTCACATGAAACAAAAACCCTCTTCTGGTCATCTTCTGTTAAAATGTTGCCTAGAATATGGGAGAACCTTGTTTTATGAGAGAAGTTATTGATATTGTGATTTAGTAAATCGTGACTAGCCGCATTTAAACTAATTGTGTTACCAAAACGCAATGTACTCTACTTACGGTGAACATAAAACAAAGGCAGTAAATCTGCAGATCTTTCCCATTGTGAAGTGGATAATTTAATTCATGGTTGTGTCTGTATCCATATCAGTTTTCATTCTGATGTGAACTTCTATGCTAATTGGCTAGAGGGGGTGAATGAGGAATCACAGAGCTAAAAAAAATTGATGATAATTGTTCATCTTAACAATGGAAAAACAGGCATTGATAAAGTTTAAAATCTGTCTAAAAGAAGCAGCTTATAACTGGTGTTTACGCTGGAGACAGACAAATGAGTACACATTAAAAACCTTTATTAACTAGTTCGGCAAAATATGTTTTTCACTTGTACAATGTGTTATTCAGTATGTAGTGTGCCATGTGCTGTGTGCTGTGGAATATTTGTTTTCGATGTTAGCTACCTAGTTAAGGTTAGTTTTAATATATCGTTGTTGTGTCTTACTTTCTCAAAATTCTCAGATATATATGCTACCTTGGAGCCTCGTGAAATGATCAAATATCGCTAAGTAGCTATTGTAATGCAATATAAGCATTTGTCTTACATTTATTGAAGAAAAAAAAAGATCAACACGCTCCTGATTCCAGAGTACACAAAAGCAACAACAATGACTGAAAAAGGGTATTGGGGCCCTGCTTTTTGCCGTGTTGGAAGAAGTCCCATTAAATAGTGAACCAAATCTTGTCTTGGGAATGATTCAATTTGTCAGACGTTTGTTTCAGGATCTTAGATATTAGATATTGCAGCGGCGACAAATGAAAAGGATGCACCCCTTGATTAAATTTAACAATCTTGTGTTTCTTATGCGGCTGACAAGCTTCATGAAATTAATCCAGCCATGTTTGCTTTGATGAAAATATATTTGCTGTTCGGATGTCAGAATTCAGATCATTCTATGAGAGAAGTAAACTGATTTGGGTGCTGTGTAATCACAGTTAAATTTGTTTTCCTTACTATAATATAAGGGTATTTTAATAATTTATAGCTGGAACCTCTACATAATGGGTACTTATTAGGATATTAGCATATTTACTGTATCTCCAACAATCAGACCACAGGCAGGCTTTATTGGAGCATCCCTGCTAAGTAAAACTAAACTTAAAATGTGAAAAATACATTTTATCTAACTAGACTTAGGAAAAAACTTTTGGAAACCAACTAATTGCATTTTAAATTACTTAAATTATTATATTTTTATATCTATATCATAAATATTATATAAAAATATAAATGTATAGTAAATGAGGTGGTGCATAAGTTACACAAGAGATACGCCATTAACTTCAAATCTTAATCCCATGAAGAACTGAGGCCGTCCCATCTCGCTTGCCTCTGCACACTTTCGTGCAGCTTTTCGCAGGCGCCCAAGGAGGATGTGAAGGGTAATCTCCTGCAGTGTGAGATTTGCCACAATCGGACCACATGCCGGTGAATATCAGTGGCGCTACCTAGGAGGATTCCACCCTGTAACTGACACGTCCTCGGCTCGCTCCAGAGCAGACCTTAACGAGCAGACCGTATTCCTCCCTTTATCTCCCATGGTTGTGAGAGTGGTTTCCTTACATAACCAACAAGGAGCCGTGTCCTTCTGCTGTTCTGATGTTTGTCTACAGTGCTGTAACATGCCCTCTCCCTTCTGGCCTGGTGGTGACACTGATCACTTGGCCTTGATCTCCACAAAGCTGCCTGAGCTGAACTGAGCAGCAGTGTTTGGGTTGACTGTTGCAGACATTCCTTTTCAATTATTTCTCTAACTATAATGAGAAAAAGAGATGAACTGAAACAACTTCAGTTTTTTTGCTAAATTATGACCGGATGAAGGCCATTTCATCAATTTTGGTTCATATTATTCCTCTCCTTTTACAAACTCACAATATACAATATTGGAAAAAAAGGGTTTGTTTCAACACACTTGTGGATTTTATTTATTTATTTTTTAACTAAATTAGAAAAGTTGAAGTTGTAAGACAATTTATGCATTTCCAGAGCCCCCTAATTTACTTTTGCAGAAGAACATTGCAAGTCCCTGAATATTCCAGGTATCATTTTTCAAAGCGTTGTCCTGATGCTCTGGACTCAGGTGAAGTGGAGCCTGACTGAAGGAATCTCAGCACAGTATTTCATCTTTGACAAGAAAAACCAACTCCATCAAGTGCTCCCATAGGACACATTTCTCATCTGTAAAATAACCGGGTCTTAGAGCAGCAGAGATCTGAGCTGGATGCTGCCTAACTGTAGCCAATGGACGGTATTTATGGTGGCCCATGCAGAAAATGGCATGAACTGTTGGGGGAAAAGCACCTGTCTGTTAAAGTTCACTCAGCTTACCATATACGATATAAGGTACCAATTTAAATGCAAAATTTAATTCAAAAAATTCCATATCTATGATGGAAAGGACCCAGACGTTACAGGTGATATTTAAAACAAAGTTCTGTTTATCTGTTTATCTACGTAATAATTGTACATATACAAAGCAATGCTTATCCATTAGCGTATGTTTCAGACGCCGAAAGATTATGACAAAATCTCCCCATTTTAAACTATTTGTAGAATTTGCAAAAAAACTAAGTAATTACCCAAAATTACCCATTAAACCAAATGTCCGGATAAATCTGCATGTTTGACGGTACATAGATTTACAGAAAGTAGCCATGATGTTCATTCCTTTTAAGACATTGTGAGCCTTTTTCTATTTCCAGCATGCTAGCTTTAGTTTGCTACCATCTTTACCACGTATTCATGCCACGCTTTGCTGCATTCCCTGCCTTTCTTTGAGAATTCGTGCTGGTGCATTTGACCCACCGTATGATGTGTCTTGCTGCGGGTAACGCAATAATGTTGAATTACTTACTGGGTATCGTTGCCTGTTTGCAGAGGAAATGATTGTTTTCAGGATAATTTTGCAGTGCAGAATGCGTACGTCATTTTAATTTACTCTCCTGGTTTTCTTTCCCCATGTTTTTTAGACTTTAAAGTAACGTAAAAGTTGAAATTGTTAACAGGGAATCGTGAACATCTGCTATCTGTCATCATATTGTTCGAAGAATCCTTAAGGCAATTACTATAATTCACTCGAGCAAGCTCAATAGATGTATTGGGGAGCTGTGCTTTGAGATCACGTGCCATTTATAGGTTCTGAAAAGAAGGTGAACAAATATCATTTTCTAGCAAAAATGAAGCAGTTGTGTATTTAAATACTGCTGCAATCAACGGAATGAAAAAGCCTGGTAAAATCACTAGTTGCAAAATCTGTGCTATAAGATTCACATAAGACTGAAAAGGGAAGATTACAGTGTGGAATAAAGTCTGCAACTGAGTGGTTGAGGTGGTGAGCATTTGTCCCCTGTATAACTTTTTGAAAGATGAGCTTATTTATACAGCCTCTGTGTCTCAGACATCTCCTTCTTGACAGGAGGGTTGTTGAGTTTATCTCATGTTATGTTGATAAATTACTATTGGGTGTGCTGCTGCTTTCCTTAATATGTAAGGCTGAGATTTTTCCCCAGTAAAATGTAAAGTTCAACTACTGACAAAGGCTATGCAACACTTATAAACTCATATTTTGGGAGATTAATTTTAACACTAATTTCGAGGGGCGGCAATAATTTCCATGTTGAAATTCCAGTAGCAGGTCACAGAAATCTGTGATTACAGCGTGTGTTCATCTGTGCTGATGGCAGGGAAAGAATCCTAAGGCGAGCTGATCCGAAATGGCGAATCCAAGTTCTGCGTAGACGGAACCTGATGATCCGGCGTACTGTAGGCCTGCAGGATGAATTCGTTTTGTTCAATAGACTTACTGATGGGGTGGTCAAGGCAACAGCGTCTTTCCTCTGCAGAATGCCAGTTGTGACTCATGGTAGGCTGACCTCCCAGGTCTTCGTTCAAGTCTTAAGACCACACAGGTGGCTTTTCCCGAATAGTTAACATTCAAACATACACTTCCTCTGGCTGCGCATGCTGAAATGTTTTGAATCAGAATGCATTCATTTAATCCCTATTAAAAAGTCTGACAGTTCAACAGACTACGCAATGTAGCATTTTTTTTGTATAGTATATACTGTAAAGTGATGCTTAATGCTAATCATTTCAAAAGAACATTTTATGTACGACCCCCCCCCCCCCCTGCACATTACAATTGAGCATCCAATTGCTGCTATCAATCATATGACATAATCGCTTTAGCTCAGAGGCTTACATGTGTTGGAAAACCTTTCATTGACAATAAATTCAGAATTTTTCATTAAACAATCCAAACAAAAAAAAACCCACTGAACATAATGTGGCATGTGCAAAATAATAGACAATTGGATAAAAAGAGCACACTGTGTCCTTAATGAGTATATTGGGCTTCATGGTTGACACATCCACTGAAGCCTTGGAACTTGTGTCAGTGATACTTTGAAGTTAATGGATGAAAGGTAATTAAAATGCTGTCCCCTCGAATAGCAGGAGGAAATCTTTGCAGGCAGAGTTCTATTTTACTGAGAAGGATTTCTCATTTCCCTTAATATTCTCTAGGATGATGGAGGACGTCTAACCATGAAGAAAAGGAAATGTGCAGAGAATTTTCCTTGGCAATCTTTGGCTATTGATAGCATAGTTCAAATTTAACATTGAAAAAAGGTGGTGTATTGCGGAGGAAACCTTTATATTTAAAATATATTTTGTTTTAAGATGAATGCTTAAGGTTTGCCCCTCCTAAGTTCTCTTACTCCATACAGTCAAAGTTCAAAGAGAATGCAGATAATGAAGATATATCAAGTCAAGGGAAGCAACCATGTTATAAGGAAGTCTACACTTTTTTAATCACGCCAAGTGGATGTTGCTCATACCACAGATAACTTCGCTGTGTGGCAAATTTCTATAATGGTACAACAGTTTTCAAATATTTACTCTAATATTTTCGAATTTCTGAATTTTAGGGTTCCCAAAAAATAGTCGTATATCAGAAACTCAATTCTTTAAAATTAAATTTACCCGAAAATGCACAGGCGATAGAGAGCAACGAAAGTAAAATGTTCTTTTTTGTTTTTATTTTTACCACCAGGAAAGAAAATGAAATAAAGTATAAGATTGCTTCAGCCTCTTCAAGGTGAGCCTACATTGTAAATTTAATAAATTTCCAAGTGATGAAATTCCCAGGTTCTCTGTAGAAAATGGCCGGACTTATTGACAGACAAAAAGAAAACTCTTGAATGAGTAGCAGTAACCGTAAATGCTGCAGTTTCATTTCTTAGTAAAGAAATTGAAGACATGCTACATTTTTACAAATTTGGGTCCAAAAGACAAAACAGCCGTTTCCCTCTCGCTATTTCAGGTTGAAATATGTCTATTTACTCAGAATCATTAGTCAACTCAGTTTCTGTTGGTTTTTGTTCCTCCTTGACTTGATTGTAGCCTTTATTTATCCTGAAAAGTTTCTCACTCTGTGTTTCCAAGTGTAAGCCAGATGAGAATTGAGAGGTAGAGAGAAAGCAGAACCTCCTATAGATTGTTCACCCATTAAAACATTTTTTTTGAAGAAATACCTTCTGTAATTGGTGTTAAATCGGTGAAAGATCGTGCTAAATATGATTAGTTCTTCTCTCTCCTCAGGTGTTGTTCCTGATTCATTAACAGCTGCCCAGATTAAACGGTTTCTGAAAAACATAATTTGGACCTATAATTTTGGAACTAACCTTTACTTTCTGTTAAATATTTTGTAGAAAGTTCCGGCTGCCCAGCAACGTTCCATTATCCATCGACATTTAAAAGTAGCCTTAGATACAACCCATCGCTCAGTTGTAACAAGCCGGCTTGAGAAGCTATCTAGACTTAATAATGATTTGTTTTTACCCATCTGAGGTAAATTGCGGGGTCTTGCAGGTCTCCACTCTTCGATCTGCTCTCCTCTCTGCGTCCGTCCTCCCTCATGGTCACATTGTCTGTCGATAGTATTCATTTCCATTGATGTGTTCGAATGGTAATAAATAATTTCCCCCCAAAAAAGTGTTCATAACCTTGGGACTAAACTATTTCAATGATACAACTGGGCACGGACAAAGTTGGGTATAGATAGCATCAATTTAAAATAAATGGTGAAACTTAGGTGTCATATTAAGTCTGATCTCTCATTTAATGCACAGATAAACCACGTAGTTAGTGTCTGTTTTTTAAAGCGCTTCAAGATTGCAGGGTGCTGATAAGTTAGTGCATGTTTCCCTGCTCTGTTATTGATTATTGTTTTACTTTTTTGAAATTCCCCCTGAAAAAATGTAAAAGACGCTTTCCTATAAAATTTGATAGATTCATGTCCTACTTATGTCCAGTAATCTATTCTGGTCCTTGATTGACTGGTTACCTACTGACGCGGCGCTATTCTGGCTGGTTGTATTAGCACACGAGGGGGTTATATGACGTGAAATTTATGAGTCATATTTTGAAAAAGAGAGTTTGTAAAATCATTGTGTTCCCAGTTATTTCCTCTATCGTTATAAATGTGATCCCTTTACATGGAGCTATAAATTGGCTATGCAGTAAACCTCTGAGCTGTACGAGTATTCATAGTTGCCCTCATTTAAACAAATAGGCAGTAGGTTGTAATTATCATTGTCTTTCCTGTGAAACAGATGGTAAGACATCTCTCTCAATCTCTCGATTGTCTCAACAATCCAGACTTCCAGTACTTCCAAGTGTTTTGAAAGATCAAAGAACAGTACAGTATCGCAGGTTTTTATTTTTTTTATTTTTACATTGACCTTTCATATCAAGATTAGTTTCACCTTTCATCAAAGATTTCTATGACATAGTGACACTTTCACGTTTCCAGCATCAGAATTGACACATTTTTCAAAAATGAATCCCTTGCTGCGTGGGACTGCATGCGCGATGTTCGTTAATATATTTCTTGGAAAAGGTCACTGACATAGTCATCAGCCCTAAATAGAATTTCACTCTATATGTGTGTTTCAACACAGAAAAAAACTACGCATTTTTTGTTTGTAATTGACTGTATTCATATTTACAATTACAAGTTGTTATTGCTTTTTAAAATAAATAAATATAGCACTTGTCGTTTGAATACACGGGGTCATCTGATTAATTGTCTGGAGCTTCTCGTTATCTTATTTATGTTTCTCCAAAGCGATGAAATCTTAAGTAAGCAGACAATTTATTTTGAACCCTAATATCTCATAGACGGCAAGCCCTGCCTTTTGTTTGGATATATCTCTTCAGTGTATTTCAGATCAGAATGCCATTGGTAACCATGGCGCTGATACAATTGGTCAACTTAGTTCAACACGCATGGGCTCAAGGATGGTGTCGGCCAGGCGATTAATGTAATGATGCATTAACAAATAAATAAAATGTCAAATGTAATTAAATTAGTAAGTCATGGGACCCCTATCATGTAGGATTTATATAATCAATGCTCTTATCCACATTAGAAATCCTCTAGAAAATTTACTTTTCTCCCTAAAGCCTCAACTATTCTTTTTATCTACAAACTCACACTGAACCAAATCGAAGCTTTTATTTATTTATTCATTCATTTCACCGCCCCCCCCCCAGCCAGGCAGGCAGGCAGCATCAGCCTCTCAGTGATTATGTAAGGAAGTCCAACGCTGGGTTCAGACAAGGGGTAGGCCGATGCATCTGTGCGAGGAGAAGGCCTAAACTGGAAAGGGATCAGTCGACTTCTTCTCCGTGCTAACCCGTGCCAGGTCGTGTTCAGGACGGGGATTGATCTCGGAAAAGGAATTCTGTTCCAGGCAGGAACAACTCATCATCTATGCTTGCTGAAAACGCTTTAGATTTACTAAATGCTTACTATTTTCCCGCTGAAAGAAATATTGTACAAATCTGGTAAATAATTGGTTTCATTATAATACTGCAGATTTATCTGAGACGATTACCTGAAAACTTGCCTCAATAAGGATGTAACTGAGACTGAAACACTCTGGTTGGAAGTGTCTTTGCTTGTATTTTAAACCTGAATGTTACAACCCTTTTTGTAACACAGTTGTAACATGATATCTGGAAGCTTACTATCCTTCACAGCACCCTGGTTAGAACCATTAATCTAGGTGTCATCCCGCTGGCAAATTTCATATAGAAATTTGTTCAGACACAAGGTTTCCATGCCCTGAAATTCTCTTTTAATGAAACATCTTCAAGTAAACACCTCTGCTCAGCTGGAGAAAGCAAAGGGATTCTAAGGAAAGTGAAGAAACTTCCCACTTTCTTGGTCCTGTGAAAATGGCAATTTCTGGTAAAAATTACATCATTAATATCATTTTTGTCAACTGTCACTAAATAATTTATGTTTTAAAGTCTCTGGGCATTCCCTCCCTGTTTACAATCGTTACGACTGATACAATGAAGAAAAAACATTTCCAAAATTTATTCTGCTAAATTCTGAATAATTTTTAAAGCCTGTCCATGTCACTGTATGCTGAAGTTTCAGGCAGCATAGCATCTTTTTCAAGATCCTTTATTACTTCATGTTCTTTTTTTAGTTTGAGTCAGCTCCTGAAATAACTCATAAATACAACCTATCTTATTCAAAGTCAGGAACTGCTGAACTGGTAATGAAATTACAAGATTGTCCATGTGCCTGTGTTGAGCTGTTTATCTAGGTGACCATATCACTCCTCGTTTGTTACTAAGTCAATTGGGGCCTTATCAAAAAGAACAATGGCTCCTCTATGGTCTGAGGTGCTCGGCTAACTAATCCCTCGGAGATCATGGAATAGTCAATTCTGGGGTAGGATTAATGTAGACAAGAGATAAAAGTTAATTTGTTGCTTTGTGGGTTTAGCAAATGTGGTATTCCTGCTAGCGTTAACTGTTTAGGTAGCAACTTCTAAATAGCAAATTAAACTTACTTACTTTGCTTTAAACACCAAAGACAAAACTTTTAGATCTCTCCAGCCATAATCTTGTTTCCCATTTTAGTTTTATAACCATAAAGAGCTCACGGAAGAGTTCAGTGGAATCTGTGCTGGGCGCAAAAATCTTCCCCTCCAAATCGGCGTCAGATGAGACTCATCACACACTCATCCTTTGGGGATTTTCCTCCATAATTAACTTTCACCGCTAACGAATGACACATTTTGATTACAGCTGCAAGCAGTGATTGTGGGGCTCACGCAGCATGGCGCCCAAAGACGCAGTCAGGAAGACGAACCCATTCTTTAAAGCCCAGATAACCTTGAGAATGTGAATGAAACAGCATAGTTTTGGTAGGGCAGGAATTCGCTCATCTGTGTTTCTCCTGATGAAATTAGGATCAATTATTGTGGTATTACTATTGTTGTGAAAGATACCTTGGTGTTTTATGTATTTCGCCATTAATACAAGAGTACATTTTTATAGAGAAGAAGATTAACAAATCATATATTTGAAATGGAAAACTGGACCATTTTTTTTAAAGTGGAAAAGCAGTAGCCAATATGTATTAGACTGTGTATATAATAAATCACGTCAGCATTTGTGTTATAACACAGCATAACAACACAGTTCCAGAATACAGGCTGGAACATAAGTACAGATCAGAGTAAGCACAAATTGTATTTGTATGCTCAAAAGAAAAAAAACATTTCATAGCACGCCGTTTTTTTTATGTAACAAAGAACAAAGACCATGCAAACCAAGTTTTACATCAATGCAATCCGCGGATCTCGAGAAGTAAATTTTTAAGCGTTATTTGTAGCTTTGTAACAATGATTTATGTTTTTATCGGTGAACTCTAACGTAAAGCAACAGTTCATGCATGCAGTGCTTATATTAATAATTCACGAGATTCATCATTTTCGAGTTTTGTGTGTGTGTCTATATAAAAGAAAAGATGCAACCTAATTTCTCATAACTAGACGTACCTAGGAGATTTGATTTAGTGATTATAGGTGTTATGGGTCAGGGGGGCTGTGCAATCAAAATTGGGCTCTTGCCCTCTATAACCCTACCAATTTCAGTAAACTTTGCTGTGGGATCCATAACAATGAAGTTTAATGCGATCAGCTGGTTGTGTGATCGTTTGAATAAAAAGCAGAAGAAGCTAAAATACTTCATGACTATATTTAGCAAACAGTCTTTTCACAGTCATGGAAATTAATATCTCCGTCCTAGTAGCTATTGAAAGCCAGCTAGTTGCAACACTGAGATAAAATGGATACATGCACAATAAAAAGTGTCATTAATCTGTCCTTGGGCCCGTCTCCTCCTCTTCATTACTTGCCTTTCATCTCGGCTCCTCTGTAGTGTCTTTTTGGAGTTGGTTGCGATCATGATGAATCAGTGCATAAGGAAATGGAAATGATACACATAAAACATCTCTTTTATCTTAAATACCAAGAACAAATAGTGCAACTAATGCAGCATTTATCAGCAGTCCCGTTACAGTGGCAAGAAAAAGTAGGTGAACCTTTTGGAATTTCATGGTTTTCTGCATAAATTTGTAATAAAATGTGATCTGATCTTCATCTAAGTCAAGGGTATTGACAAATATAATCTGTCTAAAATAATAACACAAAATAAATTCTGATCCCTCATGTCTTTATTGAACACAACTCATTCAACATTCAAAATTGCAGTGGAAAAAGTAAGTGAACCCTTGAATTAATGACCTCAAAAAAGCTAATTGGAGTCAGGTTTTTGCACACCTGGAATCTCGTTGAGAAAATGAGTTTGGAGGTGTGGACTACATGCCTCGCCAAAAAGAGCTTTCAGAGGATCTACGATCACGAATTGTTGATTTACATAAAGCTGGCAAAGGTTACAAAGTGATTTCAAAGACTTTAGAAATTCACCAGTCTACAGTT
>JAOVYW010012591.1:0-73748 GCA_025775045.1 Hiodon tergisus | reverse complement strand
CCCCCCCCCCCCCCCCCCCCCCCCCCCCCCCCCCCCCCCCCCCCCCCCCCCCCCCCCCCCCCCCCCCCCCCACCAGAGTAGAAAAACAGAATCCAAAGACACATTTTTATTAGAATTGATACCGGTAGTTCTGGTCCCTCTAGTGTTCAAAAGGGTAAAAGGCAATATGGTTAAACCAGAGCTCAGAGTGAGAAGTCAGCATTAATTAGGAATGTCACTTTTTAAAAATGTCGTTTGGTCCATGATCATTAGTTGATTGAGTCAATTAATGGTAGTTTAAATCACAAACATTGCAACTTAAATGGCCTGTGCAATATGACCAGAATGATTAGATACAACTGTTGAAATACACAGCTTAAGTTCAATAGGCAAGTCACCCCATTGCTCATTTTATCTTTATTTGAAATTTATTTAATTCTTGACATTGAACTAACAAAAGTCTTTTTTCCCCCTCTATACAGTTACAAATTGAGAATTAACATATCGCCGTTCAAACAGCAATTTATAACTTCTTTATTCCACAGTCATTCTTCTTACAGTGTTTAAAGTCGGACACAGCCCAAACTAAGTCTTTGCTCAAAATGAATGTTCTTCTACAAAGTCCTGAAGGGGGGGGTCTGCCACTACAGACCGGTTGGGAAATAAAAAATAATCCTATATGAAAATCAGGAGCAGAATCACACAATAATTTTGCCAGATGCACTATAGCAGGAAGCAAAAGGTTTGGGTATTTAAGGAAAGGCTGGGACACCCCCAAAGGAAAGTATTTTGCATGAATAGCTAAATGGACAAATTAATACTGAAACATCTCCTATGAATTTTTATCTCGTTTAGAAAATTATCTTAAGTGAACTTAAATGATGAAACTTGACACTACACTATCCGTTGAACAATTATTTTCTCCAGAGTCCTCAATTAAACACATTTAATTTCTATAAATAGAGAAGTAAAAATGAAATGCTATGCAATTGTGCAGGGGGTTGAACATTCCCCATAAAAACTATTAAGAATTTATCGGCTGAATTTCGCATTTTGTTCTGCAAAACCAAATAAATTAACCGAGAGTCTGGTCCAATTGTCTATCGCCAACGATATCAGAACAACTTCCAGTACCAAGGAACCAGGCCAGCACACAGTCTCTCACTGCACTCTGATAAACACCAGTGACCAAAGTCCAGTCCTGCAGATGTAAAAACTCAAAACCAGCTACTGACCCACATAGAAAATATATCTCCTGGGAGATTTGGCCCATGGGAGAAAAGCAGAACACATCTTTAGCCATCTCAGGTCCAGCGGTGGATGAACTCCAGTTTCCATTACTGCTGACACTGCAAGGCATAATCATTCTTCTCCATTGTGGTGTCCAAGGTTTTATATGCAGAATGTACAGTTTGACTGACATTGACACTGCAGAATCAAAGCTTCTCATTCCTCAGGTTCAAATTTATTTGCCTGGTCCATTGATATTTCAATATTTTAAAATGCATGCAGGGAGAAAAAACAAACACCTTTCAGGTGTCCCAAGCTGTAGAATAACCCTGTTACAAAGGAGTCACACTCCAGACTCCAACCAGTGTGCAGTGAGGAAAGCATGAGACTCAAGTACTGTATCCCGTGCCAGCAGATCACCACAGATCGCAAGTGAACGGCGTCCCAGATCCACTTAAAGAACTGTCCGAGGGACAACCTTCAGGAGAAAAATCTCATGTCATGAGATTAATCCTTATTGTTGGATGTCATAAACACCCAAAAGCTGTACTTGAGTAATATTTTCCTTTCTCTCCACTTAATACCAGTCATAAGAGGAGAGGTCTACTGCCGATACCCTGAGTCAAAAGGGATTACAAGGTTCAAGTTTTTATATTTTCGCCCGTTCCATTTCGTTGACTTCTTGCTTCAAAACCTCACCCCCCTCCACAAAAAAATAAATAAAAAAAATTGTGTAGTCCGACTCACTATAGCTAGTATTTCCACTTGAACCCAACAGAAGGCAGTTGGTCAAGCAGGACAGGGTGACCTAGGTGTGTCCCATTCACTGCTGCCCGGCCGGCGCCTGCTGCTGTTCAGCAGGTGGCCTCTGTGGTGCCAAGGGTCGCGGGATGGCTTGGTGCTGCCTTTGGCGGTAAGCAATGACCGTGCCCAGGAGGAGGGCGATGACCGTCATGAGGTACAGGTCCCACTCTGGTCCTAGAAGCTGGTCCAGGTCAATCTGTGACATGAGCTCTGTCACCTGAGGGCACAGTAGATACAGGCGTTAGCGTTTTAAAATAATTTTGTGTCTGCAGTCCGCTGCAATTTTGATATTGTGCATCGCCCCTACATTGAGCTCGTGCAGGTACTGCAGAGAGTACATCAGGCCCAACTTGCAGAGCGCCAAGAAGACAGGGACCTGGGCATCTGGACTGGCCTCTGCAGCCATGTCATAGAACCGCTTCGCCAGATGGATGTCCTGCGAGAGAATTTCTCAATAATTAAAATGAGGGAGGGGGGCACAAACAATTCTGCTTTCTTGCGAACATGTACAAATGCCCACCCTCTTGATGCCCAGACCCTTCTCGTGCATGTAGCCCAAGTTGAACATGGCCTGGGCACTATGCTGCTGCTCAGACGCCAGCCTGTAGTGGATCACCGCAGTCTCGTAATCCACATCCGTCCCGTGCCCGTAGAAGTGGTAGTCCCCTAGCTTGATCCTGGCCACTGTATACCCTGTTAAAAGACAGAACATAGACATAGCAAGACATAGCAATTCGGCTCATTGCCCTCAAAAGAATTACAACACTTTTAGTCTTACCAATTGAACCCAAACGTAATTTTACATTCTCCGTCTCCGACATGTTGAATCCACCAACACCAAGACACCGCGTCTCACATAGCAAAGTGACAGCAACTGACCTTGAGCTGCTGCTCGGTTCCAGTGCAGCAGGGCTCTGGGATACGTTTCGTTCTCACTGAAGAGGTTTTCCTCTTCTGCTTACAAATCGAGAAAGGACAGAAACGGCCTCATGAAAGTATGACAGTAGCCCTTTAAAATAAATACATTTACTCTAGGAAGCAGACAATTCGGGTATATTTTAGTGAAACAACTTCATCCTCTGGTGGCAGCTGCTATGACGTGCTGTAGATACTTACTCTGGTCCAGGATGAAAGCAACGTTGCTCTGGGCCACTTCGTAGCCCTGCTCAGCCAGCAGCAGGTACTGCACCACGGCGGAGTTTGAGTTGCCCTCCTTAAAGCTGCTGTATGCCGCCATCAAGCGCTCAGACCAACGGCCTCGCTCGCACACGTTCTTGAAAAGCTGCTCTCATGTACCCAGAGAGACATAAAACGTGTTGACAGAGCATCCTTGGTATAGCAAACGATCATCTAAAAAAACATGACAGCCGGTCCAGGAACATAAAAAGGTTATGGTGATGGGTGCAATATCAGCTCAGCACACAACAGAAGTCACTGCAAAATCTGTCAGCATTAAAATTTCATATTACGTCCAAAAAGTATCATTTGTATAAAAATTCAACATGGCAAATTGATAAGCTGTAGCCATCTTCTGCAGTATTATAAACGCTTTAGCATGAGCAGACGTTGGTCTGGTGTCTCAAATGGATCAAGAGATATCACGGAGTAACAAATTTATGCTATACAAATAACATGGGGTTGTTCGCTCCAATATTAACTGGAAGGCTGTGTAACATGGCCCTCTATAACCCTACCGATTTCCAGCTAAATTTTTGATTGGGTTCGCTGCTGGAATCCTAAAAAACTGATGGAATTCCCTATGCAAAACAGCTTTGTTATGCATGGCTCACCTCCACGGCTGTGTGGCAGGAACGCATCACCCCCGTGCCTGTGGCATGCATCTGGGCCAGGTTGTAGAAGGCCAGGATGTGTCCTGCCTGTGATGCCAAGTTGAAGTACTTCAGTGCCTGCTTGTAATCCCGCTTCACCCCAATGCCATCTGAGGAAGGGAAAGAAACAGGATGATGGGTTAAAAAATAAAATTAAAAACACTACACACTGCTTCCCACCTGAAGGTTCCCTGACACCACGTGCCCTCACTGCACTGACAGAGTGACACCCACTGTAATACATGGTGCCAAGCTGGAGCTGCCCATCCACCCAGCCTTGCTCTGCTGCCTTCTGGAAGTACTTCAGCGCCATGTCATAGTTCTGCCAAAAAAAAAAAAATTCATCCACATAGATCAATAGTTACACTAGATGCATCCTCCCACCTGCCATTTTAGACTACAGTAGTCACATAGATACTTACCACAGGAACACCCCTCCCGTAGAGGTAGGCCATGCCCAGGCCACTCTGACCCACTGGGTTGCCCTGAGAGCAGACAGAAAAAAAAATAGTGAAGTTTAAAATTAAATGTTAAATGGAAAGAAATAAAAAAAAACACCTGGGTCCTCTTTTCCTAGACAAGTGCTTTGGTACCCACCATGTCAGCTGCCTTTTTGAAGTAGTGAAGCGCGGTCTCGTTGTTTTGGGGCACAAACTCGCTGCCTTCTGAGTACATCTGAAAAAACAAATTTGCTTTTACACAGCACGCACCTAACAGACAGGGGCCCACTGCGTGTCCCAAAGAGAAGTCCTTACCTTCCCCAGGAAGGCCATAGCATGCGTGTTCCCTGCATTCGCAGCCTGGTTGAAGTAGTCATAGGCCCTCTGAGGAATGGAACACAGAAACATTTATGACCTTAGCAGGTTGTACGCCTGCCACTGGCTCATGCTCACTACCGACAGTTCCGAGACGGGCATTTACCTCATGATTCTGCTCCACACCTCGCCCACCGTGCAAGTGCAGCTGTCCTAGACCCACCTGCGTGAAAAAAAAGCAACGTGTTCATGGCCCAACATGTGGATTGCAAGCCCCAGCCACTGAATAACATTCTAGTAAGTTTCCCAAAAGGAGCCTTTGATCCAATCAGATGACCCATTTCGGGGGGGGGCACACTTACTTGGGCCTGCACGTCCCCCTTCTCTGCCAGGAACTGGTAGTACTGAATCAGATCCTCCTCTAGCATCCCGCTGGTGGATCCAGGGTTCTCCAGCTCGTCTAGCAGTCGGACCCTCTGTACAGCACTGCCTCCCATCAGGGAGACGTCGCTGGCCACTAAGGAGGGGGAATTAGACAGGACACCCGAATTAAACAGCCAAAATTAAACCTTAAAAAGAACAGTTGGCAACAGAGGAGCCTTACCGTGGTTGGCTACCAGGCGATAATGAGTTAAGGCAGATTCACAACTCTGTGGAACCCCAACAGTCCCCCAGTATCTGTACCCCTGGCAAACAGGACAAGCTTGAATTAAATCCAACTGCTATGTTCAGACAGTTTGAACTTCTTTGCTGCAGCTTGAAGCTGCTTACCCAGACAAACAACCACAGGTAGGCTTACCAGGATCATGTGTGCCACCAGATTCCCTCCTAAGGCACCAAAGGTGTAATAAACCAATGCCTGCAAACGGAAGGAAAATAGCAATCAGGTCAACCACATACTTTATACTCATACCTGTTCATTTTAACAGCAATTACTCAAAACACAATGTCATCTTACCTTCGCCTGGCTGGAGTTCACCCCTAAACCAACAGCATAGAGGAAGCCGAGTGCCTGATGGGATAGTGGCCGTTAAATCAGAATATGGCAACTCCTAGTCCTAAAGCTAGAACTCCATACGCTTTGAAAGCAGTGGCTTCTTAAAAGTACAAATTTGACAAGACAAAGTTGTAGAAAATACTTCCCATAAACTAATAATACTAGTCAGAGTTAAATGGTTGTTTTTTTTTGCAGCAATTACAAAGTTTGAAACATGATATTAAAATTTTAAGACTTGACCAATACTTTGCATCATGACAAAAAACTATGTTGATTCTTTTTTCCCCTATTCAGGAGTAAAACCATGGGGGTGAGGCCTACTTTTCTTTATTCAGTAACTGCAGCAACTACATATAGCCAGGGTGCGTTACACATTGTTTGACATTTACAGAGTAGATGGCGTGATTTGAGCGTCAGAAAAGCCATGTACCGTTTGAGCTTTAGGGGAGCCCTCCAAGGCCAGCTTCTCAAACATCTCCTTGGCCTGTGGGATGTTCTGGTTCATGTAGTCTCCGAACAGCATGGCGTATGCCACCTTCTCCATGGCCTTGGTATGGCCCATCCCAACCACTTTCATCAACTTCTCAAAAGCTCTAGGGGGGAAAAACAATAAACCCCATTTGGCTTGGGTCATTAATGCATCACTCCAATCTGATACAAAACAGTACATGAAGGGGGCTGAGGAATTTCAGGGAATAGAAAGCGAATAGGCGAAAAAGTCTCTCTGCAGTGGCAGTCTGAAAATCTAGCTGCAGATTAGGGAAGGGAACTACGAGGAAACTCGTGGGGATTGGCTGACTGAGAATGAAGTAGAAAGAAGGCTCACTCTTTCTTCTGGCTCTTCTTGCTGGTGCCATTGATGACCCTTAGAGCCTTCTGGTAGATCTCTTCAGCCTCCTGCGCCTGCCGCCTCTGCTCGGTCTGCTCCTCCGCTGGGAAAGTGGGCAGGGTCTCCCATCAACACAGACCACCTGCACGCTCATCCTCAATGGATCAGAGTACATCCTACACACAGTCTTTTTAATACTAGCATGTGCCATCCCAAGAGCGGGACAGACAGAATATTAAAAAAAATTCTTAAATGCATGCAAAGCAGGGGTCTTTTTTTCAAAGCATTTTCATATACAGATTTGATGTTGCATAATATGTACTGAAACTAACACCCAGGCACGCTGGTTTCAAACTAGCTGAGCTCAAGCAGCAAATCTGCACAGCAACCCAAAAAAAACAATAGCACCGATGAAAATCATAATTTTTCTGACCACCAAGACATACCCTAGCATACACATCTGCATATTAAAAAGAGAACATTATCCATATTAATGTGACCATGAAATTACAAAAATGGTATTGCAAGCCTTCAGAATTCACCCTGAAGTTAAAGCAAAGCTTTAAATCAGATACTAAACCGTGGAGACCGGTGGAACAAAGAAATCCATTCCACTGGTGAAATGGAGATGTTTCAAGATCAGAGTTGTGTCTTTCCTTAAAGGCCTAAAACCTTCCACAAAAGCGTCGGCAGGAAACGGCAGCAGTGCAACTGAAAGGAGCCTCATACTTACATTCACAGAAGCCCCATTTCTTGTCTTGTTCGTAGTCATAGGTTGTAGCGCACCATAGCCTGCCATCCCCGCGTCCCTCTGTAGTGCATTCCGAGAACTCCTTACCCATGAAGAGGAAGGGAAAGAGGCAGAGCTCACCAGAAGCTGTTCCTCCCATCACCACTGGAACTACAACAATGAGGAGAGAGTTTAAGGGGGCAACATTCTTAAATAATTCATAAAGTAGAACAAGAGACAGTCAAGTTTCAGAAGCTACGTGTGGCTGGTTCTCTTTAAGGCAGCCTACTGTAGTCCATGGAGTTGACGAAGCAAGCTTATAAGCCGAAACAAAGACTACCAAAAGTGAAAGCCGCTTCGCGCTGAGACCGTTTTGTTCAATACCTGACAAGTAACAGATGTTCAGGAAGTCAAACAGATGCACGCCACTGCAATAATCATTTTAAACATCAAAAACAAACTGTAGTTTCAAAATGTTAAATATTTTGAGATACTCAGATGTATAAGATGTTACAGTATTTATGCAGTCACTACCAACTCTAAATGGCTTAAATATAACTTTTCAGAAAAATAATTAAACTACCCTCCCTGCAACACTCACCCTGCTTTGGCTTTTCCTGTAGGGGAAAGGACAGGTCCTCCTTTTCCACCTCAGTTGAAGCTTGGTCACTCTGACCCTCTTCCCTGGGAAACATCACCTGTCCTGCCACGACCGTTCGATCCACTATTGCTTCCTCGTCCTCCACATTTGGACCGGGAGGCTGCTGCAGACCAGACAGAATAATGGAGAAAGGAGCCATTGCAGCAAAAACGCTGTAGAGAGAACGTAACGCAATCGCTTTCTGATCCAACGTTCTTATCTTTTGCCAAACCGACAATGGTTCAAATAAAGGCATTGCTGGATGTGGCGTCTATGGGCATGTACTGATGCACTATATTCAATTATATTGAATAAAAAACATTGAACTTGCTTGGCAGAGTTCTTTGTTCACATACTGCAAAAAGAACCCCTGGCTTAGATAGATGTCATCATGTTCAAATGGAGCAGTAAAATGTAATGGCTTCCATTCTCAAAAGAGGTAATATTTTTCCCTTTCTGTCCCGCAAATAAAATTTTGTATACCTCACATTGAGTATGACAGGAATACTAACATGTTAACGGCTTGATTGCCCTTGTTAGAACAAAATCTGACGATTAGATAAATCAACAGCATTATTGACATACGTTTGCATGTAAATAAACAAACAAACAAATTAAGCCAGGTCTATAGTCCATTTTAGTACCTTTTCTTCTGGATCACCATTTTCCTCTTTGACTTCTACAAAAGAGTAAAAGACACGTTAAAAAAAGCAATGTATACCTAGCTAATTTTCATAAGTTAGTACCAATGCAATCGCGCAGTACGATTAAATCCACATTGCCCTACCCAATTAATATTAAAGTATGTATAGTATGTATAACGTGCCGTTTGCACAGCGGTGTAACGTTACGTATACATTTGTAGAATAATAATTTTAAATCAACTTGACGGCAACTGAAAACAGCTGTCATGCCAAGGTAGTTGACGTTACTTTCAGAAACCAAGTCAGCAAAATTGTTTGCGTTTAGCACACTTACCAGTTGTTAGAGCTTGCGAGAGAACAAGCAACAACGAAAGAAAGGTACATATATTCATGGCCATATTTAAAAGAGAAGAAAAAAAACTAAAAATGTATTATATAGCTAGCTACCGGCCGTTAGCCAGCTATCTATCTGACTAGCTGATCATGCATGTTTCCTTTTTGACGACTTTAAAACGATAACTACTAGCCGTGGTTCATGCGAGAACAACAGGATATTAGCCACCGTTGTTATTTATCAAGCAAACTATTTTAATTTGACAGCGAAAAACTGTGTAAACAACTACTAGGATACGGATCCACTCTTGAGTAATACCTAAGCTAATGCCAGCATTTTCTAGCCCAGATCTCAGAGCCCCCTTTAATTACATTCATATCAACGCAATCACGAGATAGCACTCAATTTACTAAACTTAAAATAATTACAATATCGTTTTTATAAATTCTCAACTACCGGTTACATCAGGCGTAACAAGCTAGCTAATAAACTACCACCAACCCCACGCGCAGCACTTCCTAATCTTTTACAAAGACCAATCCTATTTTGTGATTATGCAGTGTCGCCAATGAGCGATTTTGGATCACCACATCGTCCAATAGAATGTGCACACACAATTAAGTATCGCAACCAGCATGATAATGGGATTGGACAAAACGGAAGGTATTTCAGCCACGTCTGACAGCTCAACTGTGGCTAAACCGTATTGGTGCAATCCAGGGGTCGTCAAAGGCATCATGTTTGAGGCAACATTGCCGCAACTGTTTCGCGTAAAGTGCTGAACACAGTGCTATGGAAAGCCAAATGCATCAGAAAGGCCTACATTGAAAATAGAATAACGTAAATTATATTTTATATATACAATTCACAAATGTGTACATGTATAAAGATCTATTTGTCGTCTATACCGATGGATAAAATAACTTTAACCGATCGGAGTATGAAATTAGAAGAAAAGTACTGGTTTTTTTATTTTTTTTTATTTTATTCAATTTGTTTGCCTTCGTTCAAGTTTTTTTTGATCGGTGATGCCTCGTTAATTAGTTTAAATTTCAGATACATAATCCACCAATCCATGTACCAGAATAATAATGAAATGTATATAGTCTTAAAAGAAAATTACACCAATTAATGACAAAAATAGACTGTCAAATATTTTAATTATCCAAAGCTTATGTCGATCGTCTTAAATGTGCCCATCCTCCGTGCGATACCACATGAAAAATGGATTGGTGATTATCAAAAAATATGGATTCGTATGTCTCCTGTTCTGTGTTCCATGAGCTTTGTAGTTTCCTCTTTTAACCTGCTGTTTTTTTGCTCTTCATTTAATCTTATGTTGATTATCAAAAGCCCCACCACCAGGGGGCGTACCTGACCTGAACCCAGTTAGCCATTATCAGCACTACGTCCTAATTTTCGATTTAATTTAAAAAATATATAACATGGGATTTAATTATGTTACATTAAATATATGTGGAAAAGTTGAACAAAATCAGTTAAATGTTTCATGCCTGTAAAATTAAAAAAAAAAAACTTCTTCTACTACTTACTTACACGACTTAGTATTCACAAAAAATATGCCGTTGAGTCCGTGAAGGTTTGAATGTATCTTTCATGAACGAGTGAATTAATGTCGTAATTCTGTTTTGGGGTGGTCCTTTCACTGGCTGCACTTAATACCTCGGTTGCCAGAGGAAAATGTTTAGAGAATTTGGACGCGGCCGTCAAGTTAGGAAAAATACAGCTGACACAGCAACTGCGGGACAAAAGCGCGTTCAATATATTTACAGTACAGATCTATTCCGTATTTCACTAAACGAGTGGAAAAACCTACCTGACCCTCAAGTGCCATAGGATTGTTTAATGAAACAAGTTATTTGAATTATAAATTATTTCACATGATGATTCCAGGTGTAAAACCGCTCCTGAAGGCATAGCTCAAAACCCTATAGTAACTATGGCACTCGAGGAAAAGATTGCCTACCTGTAGTTAAAAGGAAAAATGTGTCATAGTTTGCGCAGATTTAAAATGATTAATTATTTAGCAGGTAACTTTGCTACATCAAGTGACCGGAAGCTTCCCGACTGCCAATAATTGAAAGTAGATTTCAAAACGGCACACCAGCTCTTGACATATGGACCTTCCCCACTAAGGTGACTATTAGTAACATAACCCATACGTTCGAAGGTTTACCTCTGATCAAACAGTACCAATCAATAAAAGGTGGCATATTTCAGCGACTAATACTGTACTAGAAAATCGACTGAGTATTTCCCTACCTCTAATACAGAATGAACATTGTAAATTTAAAGAACAGACTAAAGCCAGTACTGAGTCATACGTTAATACGCGTTATAAAAACCTAAAACGTTTTGTCAAAAAAATTTCAATAGGATTTATGCTGAAAAACCAGGAGACAAAGGTAACCGTTATACAAATAGCCAGTGGAAAATAGGTTTCATTTGAAGAGGATAGAACATCACATTTGAAATAAGTGTCAATAAATAAATATGACCTCAATACCAGAATAAATACAGATATTTATAAACCTATCTGTGAAGGACAGCCCATCACAAGATCTACAAGACTCAATTGTGTGTTAACTGATTTTAACTGAGTGATTGACAAGTTGTGCTGAATGTAGGCACTGGAATGTTCTCCGATGTGCTTACTGCTAAGCAGGCTATTTAAATTCAGGTGTGCTAGCCAGTGGGGGATAAATGTTTGAAGTGTTGGGTGTTGGGGGCTCACTGCCATTTTAGAGTGCATGGTTTTTAAATCTGTAAAGTAAATTACCTTTATTATATTCAACTTGTTCTGGTGCTTTTTGAACCCAATTTCTGGGTCTGGAGTATCAACCTGTTCTGTGAAAATATCTAAGGCTATAATCCCATAGAAACATGGAGAAATGTAAAACTTTAAAAAAAATTCTGCTTAACAGTTCTAAATCTAATGTAAATTAGCGGTCAATCAATATTTGACTCAACAGGATCTTATGAAATAATCTGGGATCATTTGCATGTCAAGGATTTCTTTTTTAAACAAACATTACCAACAGTACTTCCATAAAAATCACCTTTATTTCACATTAACATATGACATCCTAACATAAAGTTGCTTATTAAATTTAAATACTTTATCCAAATGAAATAGGTTTCTCTGGGGTTTGTCTGCATTTTTGACTGCAGCTGCTTTACTCCAAGTCCTTTGAAGTACAGTACTTACAAACAAGACCTGTAACCCTAAAGAGCAGGGCTTCCATTACAAAAACAGGCACAGCTCATTCATGCTTGCTGTACAGCTGGTGTTGAGATTAAAACCATGCCAGAACACAAAAACAGTGGTGACTGAAGCTTCCTAAACATTTTGTTTTGTTTCAAGTTCAGGGGGCAGACACAAGGCGTACTACAAAGCAGTGCGTCTTCAAAATAGCCGTGCCCCATAACCGAAGGTCTGTTTGATGGCCTCAAAGTAATAACGTTGCCAACCATGCTTGGTCTTTTCCTCCTCGTTCACAGGCACACCTCTGCACTCCATCAGCAGTTCCGTCTCGTTTCCACGGTCCACAAGGTTCAGGCAGATGTTGGCGTAGTGCTCTGGGAGAGGATGAGAGAAGAAGTCACCGCACCAAAATGCTGGTTCTGATCACTCCTGGGTACGAGTTTCAGTGTAAAAGGCCTTATGCATACTCTCCACTGAGAAGAAAAAAATACACGCCGTTTGACACACTGTAAACATTAGCCAGGAAATAAAAGCGTTACCAAGAGAACAAGGCATCCAGAATGTCAAAATCGGCAAAAAACAGCCAAACATTGTGGATAACCTACCACTGGGCCAGGTTTTGAACCTCCACTTCATGACGATCTTTTGCTCAGGAACCTGGATGGGGGGTAGTTTTTGTTAAACTGGTGGTTTTAACTTGGTCAGAAATGTCACATTAGGAGAGGAGAGCTATAATTTGCCCACAAGAGCCCCAATCCTCACCAGCTCCTGGAACTCTCCACAGACAGTCCCATCCATAAGGCGAAACTTTCCCCCTCTTTCTGCATCTACTACAGCTGCTGCGTGAGTGAATGCTTGCACCATCTATATAGCCACACGGAATGTCACAATTAAATAACTCACAGTTCAGAAACATTGCCCCAAAAAGTCAAATTAAATTTCAGAGAATCATGCTATCAAATTCAAAGAAACAAACTTCTGGGAACAAGGTTTTTAAATTTCCAGCTGTGAGTGCTCACCTCCTGGTTGACAAACACTCTGTAAAGCTCCTCGGGTGAGGTGAGGAAGGTTTCCTTCAGGTTAAACTTGCAGGTGGGGATCTTAACCCCTGTGCTGGGCGGAGGGGCAGAGCTAACGGAACCAAACTTGAGAGACAAGATACAATTTACACTACAGCGAGATCGGAGCCAGTTCATGCAGGTCTAACCTTTAACTAAAATTATATTCCATAGTAAACTAATGAACAATGGGTTAAAAATCAAATGTTGACATTCCATGGAAATTCCAAACAGAAGTATAAATCAAAACACACAAACCAAAATATCCTATAAATTAAGACTAGGGTAACCCATGTCAAACAGAACATGTTTAATATCGCTCTAATTTTCATTATGGCCATTACCCCTCCATTGCTAAACAAACAAAACCTCAGATTTCAATCAAACTGGCCACCCCCATCCCCAATGTATTTTCAGTTGGGCAACAAAATGAAGTATCCCTACTGAAAAGTTGCATTGACATCAACAAAGCTCATCGACTTGAGTGGCATCTGTCTTTTTCAGGGTAAAACTCAATACCCACCTGAGATTTGTCCACCTTGACTTTGGACTGAGATGGCTGCTGCTTGCTCACGCCATTGGCTGTGGGCAGGATCATGCCCTGCGTGAACTCTGTAATTGATTAAAACAGCCATTGGTTCCACCCTCCCAAATCAACTCAACCTGCTCATCAATGAACGGCAACGAGAAAGATTGATGTCCATATTTTAATTCTAATGTCCAGCAGCTGTGGACTCCAAAGCATTGCAATTATGACTTCACCTGTTTTCAGGAGCCCCACATAGCTCCCCAGCGCTGTTCGGATTGTATCGGCACCCTCCTTCTTCATCAATGCAATAAGTGGGGTTTCGGGTTCGTCTTTACAAAGTGACACACGAATCTGAAAGCATCAGGGCAATTAGTGGGGTTTTAAGTTCATCTTCAGAAAATGAAGTTTAAAGTTTAAGTTTAACAGAAATGAAAGTAATCACAGAAAAACTCATACAACTTTCCTAACTGAGGCCTTAAGACAATTTTTTTCATCATTTTTACACACCCACTTACATCCAAGTCATCCATGTCGTTTTCATCAGACAGGTTGGGAATTTCAACAGTCCCTTTGTACTTGATTCCAGTTACTGATGTTCCTGTCCAAAAAAATTAAAAAGCCACTGTGATAGCCGTCAGACTGTTGACAGACTTCTCTTTCATTTGACCTGGACAGTCAGATTAATCACTTTTGGGAATGCAATACTAGTCCCATCTCTCTGGAAAACAGAAAAACAACTAAGAACAATGCATGTACAGGAGAGGGCTCTGTAGACCAACTCTAAGCTTGTCTGTAATTGTTAATTGTAGGGCTACAAGAGTCACCACTTTAGATTAAATCATCTAAACAAATGCATAAAGTGAATTAAAAAAAATGTACACTGGCCACTCAATTCAGATGCTGACAGATAATTAAAATCAGTCAAATAACCTGTAAAAGGGAATTTTTGCCAGTTGAATTTATCAAAGTGCTAAACAGAACCTAGAGGCAATTGAGAGAACGTTCGTAAAATCGTACTAATAGTATACATTGGAAAATTGAGTCAATGAAGTAGTGAGTTGAATTAAATCCAAGCAGAGAATTGCAAAAAGCAACCTAATAACTTACCTGTCCATGTAGCCTTTACGTTCCATTCATAGAAGAAGATGAGCTTTCCTTTGCGATTGTTGATTGAGGCCTCTCCCTCCAGTTTGCTCACCTCTGTGACCTCACAGCTGCCTCCCTCACACTCCACACGAATCCCGAGTAGCAGCTCCTTCAACTTGTCTGAAGACCAGTTCGTCACATCCCGCTCTGTCCTGTAGGGACGCAGACAGGGATAGGAATTCATGGAGATGACAAGCGATTCGAGGAATGTAAGGATTCACGATATGCAGGTTAACTGCTTGTTGACCAAGAAGCCCATTGTCCACAATATTATGATTACTAAAGTTTGTCATGCCTTAAGTCTGCCAGATAATGTCTGAAATCTATACAGCAGTGAAAATAATCAAATGCTGCACTGATAGGACTCACCCCATCATGGAGATTTCTCTGTGAAACATTAACAATAAAATATCCCTGTAGACAGGGTACAGAAAATGACAGACAAGAAAATGTATGGTACACACATATCATCCATCAGCAAGTTTAGTCAGAGTGAGAAATATCACTGCTCTGCCGATCAAATTTTGAATTTCAGGGACTTCAAATACATCTTGTAATCGCTTTCCTACGCACTGGATGTCATCGCATAGAATTATGTATACGTATAAACGCACATTTACTGTAATTCTGAATGCGAATTCATAAATAAATCATTTATGCATATTATCAACAGAGCTTCTCTTCAGCTGGCAAAATTAAAATAAATAAATAAATAAACTGACCCTCTTCTGCTGTCTATCATCGTATGGATTGGGAAGCTATAACCAAATTCTTCCTCATGCAAGGTTGCTTAGCTAATTCGATAAACGAGCTGGATAAATTGCCATATTTAAGTCAGACAAATCGACTAGGAACCATACCCCCGTTATTAATACCACACATAGCGGTGGCAGTAGTGGAGTTTAGACGCTTCATTATGTTTACCAGTGCCAGTTGTTCACGTTGGTCGCATCGGCTCTCTCCTCCACAATCCAGCGTGGATCTCCTTCCCCCCACTTGGCCATGTCAGTCACTGATGAACGTTCACGACTGCTAAAAACGATAGTGATATACTCTTGATCTAAACACACATAAATAAACACTCGACAAGACGACTAACTACACGATTGTGTGTTTAACAACAATGTCGCTACCAATATTTGTGTTAAATAAGGGTTAGCTTCTAGATAAACTGACAAGAGCCGTGGCTGCCCGCTGCCGGCTAACTAAGGACATTTACGTACTTCTTTCCGGAATACTCGACACAAGTCTTGCTACCTTATATGCCATCTGCGTAGAAATTACTGGAACCGGAAGTGTGACCGGTGTAACATTGGAACCAATCCTTCTAGAAATCCTACTTGCAGGGGAATTTTACATGTCAGTTCCATAGACTTAAAATTATTATCGAATGAAATTTTTAGATGTTTCAAAATAAAATAAAAACTTACTTAAAAACGGACATTTAAAATGATAAAATAGGTGATTTGTTTGTCCAAGCTAGTTTGCGTCAGTCTATATTTATTGACTGTACGACAGCCACGACTGATTTTAACATCGATTCGCCGTATTTTGTTAATATGCGACATAAGAACTGTCACTGAATATCTTTTAATTTTGTCGGTTAATTATAAGTTAAGTTACTTAACTTATCAACAATCAAAATAATTGTCCGAGAAATATGCCAACTGCAACACCCAGTGTATTCAAGCATTTATTGACTGTGGTCACCAAAACTTGAATTTCCCTGGAGGCTGTATTTATGGCCTGTGTTCCTTCTGTAGCTGGTGGAGCTGGGTGAGGCGAGAGACTGCGCCAGTGCGTTGACAACAGGCTGCTGGGGGCCGGCTTTATCTGTACTTTTATCTGCACGGTAGAGAGCATGCTTGAAACCATTGACACTGAGTTATGTGTATTCTAGTTAGTCCAGTGTTACCAATTTGGTGCAACCAAATGTGGTCATATTTTGCGTATAGGTGCAACTTTAACTGATTGATTGGAGCATTTTGGCAAATTAAATGACATTTTAGTGACTGCTGAAATGAACAACAGTCTCAACAATTACAACCATATTTAGCTATGAGGCACCCCAGCTAGTAGTTAGTAGTGAGTTCGGACAAACGCATGTACAAGCTTTTCTGTGGCAGACAGTGACAAGACACTGTTCTTAATTAACCCTTTGAGCTGCACATTCAAAATATCACCAAGTTGTCCCTTTTCCATCTTAAACTAGGGTCAAGGATGACTTCCAGGTTTCTCATTTTGGTATAAAACTGGGTTTGCACCCTATCGATGGTTATTTTTTTGCAAGTGCACATTCGTTGTGTAATGGTATTAGTTAGGTAGCTAGCTATTACCTTTCCCATTTATAAGTCCTTCCATATTTTTGATCTGTTGATTAATGGAGCACTATTTGAAACTTTTCTTTTTTGATGCGTTAATAAACATTATATGAATAAATAAATAACTTTAGCTCCCACCATTTCTGGTTTTGATCATTTTTAGGGTAGCCAGATAGCTAGCTACTTCTGAGCAAAGTAGTCACTGAGAATTTTAAGGTTGATTAACAGATCTCCTACATAGTTGGGTCCATTGCAATTAATTGCTTTATAAGTTTAAAAAAATCTATGAGATATTTTAGTGGTAACCAACGCAGTTTTAAATGGAAGGGATGTTTCAGCTGATGTCATGGACAGATAGGGCAGAGAAACATCAGTATAGTAGTGGATGTTTATTCCATGACTACAGATAAGGGAAAGAGGGAGCATGTATGTGAATAGGGCTAACATAGATCCTCAGGGGGACCATATTTAACTTCAAACTTGAAATTTGTTGATAAATATTTAAACCATGTGATATTTCCAGAGGAACCAACAATTGCCCGAATTAGTTTATGTGGTATTTATTCTTCAGTATACACCTTTGTTTTTCTTGTTACTTCTAAACAAGCAATGAGGTCAATTGTGATGTGTTTGCCACTAGCCAGATGGACTAATTTGTCTTTCTGGTTTTTGTTGATATGTTACTCATGTCAAACATTAACTAAAAAATGTCACCAATACACCCAACTCGCACGTAAATCCTTTGACAGTAGAGGGTAACCGGATCACCCGAAGAAAACCCTCAAACATGGGGAGAACTTGCAAACTCCACAGACAGCGATCCTACTCAGTAAGGCAGGCAGTATAAGTGCTCTTTGTAATTTAATTTACAATGGGTTTGCAGACTGGACTACAACCCTCATTGGAGAAACAATAAAATAATGTAGCATAATTATGGCCAGATTAACCAACAAGCACATTGTAATGCACCACAGTGTACAGGACCAGGGGACCCGCGTTCAAGCGAGCACTGCAATTAAACTGAAAAGACCTCACAATGAGTGAGGGTTAGTGATGGGCGTATATGTGGAACAGAAAACCAAGTTGGAAGGTGCAGGGCCAATGGGAGCAGAAGGAGATTGAAACAGTGCACATGGGCTTCAGGAATGTTAATTGATTGGAGAGATAAGTGACTGATAACATCTACTCCAGAACTAGGGCTGTGTTGTGAACTGTGACAAGCATAAACTCAGATATTCATTTATTTTTATTTGTGGGGGTTCAATTTACCCCTATTGCTTGTTGCAAATTCCGACTCTTCTGTAGGGAAAATATATATATATTTAAAACGTAACAGGTCTGTAACGGCTGACCAGAAGAAAATATATTATTGTTGTAGGCAATGAAACCATTAAAAGTCAGTCTGAGAGCATAGCATGGAGTGACTCATCTGTTCAATTGCCTATTATTAGAACTAGGAAGTGACGGATGGCTGTTTTCTGACCATTGTCAGATCACGGCTCCAAGAACCAAATGATACGTCACTGTATAAAATGGCATAGAGACAATCGTTTAGCTAGACCACTGTCGATTATAATCGATGATAATCAATCCAATTCAAAAATCCTTTATTAATCCCACAAAGGGGAAATTCACAGTGTTTCAGCAGCAAAAGATTGCACAAAGTGCAAGTACAAAAAACATACACTCTAAATAAAACAAACAGTAATTAAATATAAATAAAAATGATATAAATAAATAAAGTTTATGTAACTATAAGGTTATGTGAAGTTGTTAGCAGGAGACTGACTTCGGCTCTATTTTCTATTTAACCTATGGTGTTTTAATTTTTAATTCAGTATTCATCGGACTATGCATTACTCTTAAAGAAGAGCACGAACATTGGCCGTATTGTGTTAGCCTTTGGAATATTTGGGCTTTCCTGTTCACTGTAGGTTTTGTTCACATATTTTCAGTTCACGAAACAGCGACCTGTCCATCAACACGCATGTTTCCGCCCACTTTACCCTTCCGACGGTTCTCGGTGTAATCAGTGTCTGGGAAGCCGAGTGAGCTGTACCTTTAATTCTTTCCACCTCCTTACGAAGAGCTTATGACCACCGCCAATAAAGAAAAAGGTATTTAAAAGGTAAGCGCTTACCAGAATGGCATGTATCCACATGATTTCATTTCTTTTTACTGAAGTTATCTGACTAAAGAAAATAGTACATCTTTAAGGAAACTGCGCAGTCCACATCGAAGAAACGGGCATTTTATGCGGAAGCGATCAAGTTCTGCTTTTTCAAACCTTATTACTTTATGGGCAATGCACATCTTATCTTTAACGAAACGTTAATCATGCAGATGTGTTCAGCTTTATTCACGGACTTAGGTGAATAACATTTCAATTAACTAAATAAGGAGTAAACCGGCTAGCTACTACATATAGGTAAATTCAAAATGGCTTCCGTGTTTTTGCCTTGTCTTTTTTCGTGCTTTTGCGAGGGAGACAAAGCATCCGATTGAGCCCAGAACTTTGGGATGCAATATTTGGCCCTATTAGTAACGATAGAACGGTTAAGTTGGTTGACTTTATTTGTTGAAAACTATATTTATTTATAAAGCCTTTTAATTGCGACTATTTCTATGTTATTTTCAATGAAAGCGCATAACCGGCTGGGGAATAATGAAGACATCGGTATGACTGGGGGAGGTGTAACGTTACGGTGTAGGCGGAGTTTAGGTCATTTTGCATAAATTGGAGGAAAATCAGCTTTTAAATTATGTCCATACCCGAGGGTCAATCGGCAGTGTCCTAGCGGGCACTCGTTGTAACCGTTATAGTTATTTTGTAGACCCAATGTAATATCCAATGGCGGAGTCGGTATGGTTCTGGGCCAGATACGGTTGATTCAAGCGTCACTATCCTGTCCAAAGATTAATTTGAAATATTATTACACTGGACATTACTACTTAATATATATCCCAGATCTGACCCCAGAAAACAGTTTCTCATTATAAAGTGTATTGGAAATACATACTCTACGAGCGGGAAAAAACGCGCCATAGGAGGAAGGCTGTGAGAGCTCTGGAATTATCTTTTATTTTTTTTACCTCAGGCATCACAAAGGACGCATTCCCATTTAACGTGACGAGTCTGAGGCTGGGTCCCAATCCGAAGGGAAGACCCTTCGAAGTGATCACTGCTAAGGGTCTAAGGGCAAAGGTTGCACAAATGATTCTCATTTGAGGTACCCTTCTGCTTCATTTTAATGAGTCAAGGATCATAATTAGGCAGCCAACACTAAATAATGACAGATAGGTTTAGCTCCCGTTTAGAAATGATAGTGAAAATTTGCCTAACAATTTGCTGTGATGTTATTTGCTCTCCTGTTTAAGTATATTTCTCTTTTTAATAAAGATCTGGTGTAATGTCAAATGAGTTTGTTTGTGTGAACATTGTATTTTGTCAGCTATAATCTAAAGCTGTTCAACGGGTTTGAATACTGAAATAATTCAATGGTCTAAGTTAAGCAAACTGTTAGGGTATATTACACTGCAAATATTGCCTGTTTAAGGAAATTAGTTTACTTATCCGTGCAGTGAAGCGCTTATCTCAAAGAATTTAGATACACTTGGGGGCTTTAGCTGTAGCTGTTATGGTGGAACCTTTATGTTTTTGTAGATGAAGAAGGTGGACACTACCGGTATGGGTATTTTATTAATTTTTTTACATTACTAATAACTGATTGGAACATTTGAATGGTTGAAAAATTTTCAGAGTTGCACCCTACATTATTAGTTTACTGTATTTATTTGTGAGTCAACTAAAGCTAGCTAGAGTAAGTAACATTATCGATTTTATCCACCACCTTGATTTAATATTTTCAACCACCTTTCAGTTATGAGGGACTAATCAGCATATACCAAGACAATATTTCTTCCTGTGATGTGTAAATCTGCAATGCCCTTCAGGAACGTCTTTTGAAGGCCCCTCTAAAAAGGATTAGCCATTTAAAACTATTCAAATGAACAGCATTTTTATAACACAGAATTTTCACATCATATCACATAATCCATAGTAGGCCATGGACACATTGTGTTCTGCATTTGCACTACATTATTAGTTTACAGTATTCATTGTAAAGTACCACATACTTAGTCAGGATTATTATGGATATTTGAAATAAACAGCTGAGAATATTCAACCGAAGCAATGTGTGTATTATTTCTGCTTCGGAATGTTTTGTGGCATACGTATTCTAGCAAAATAACGACAGCAATTATCCTTCAACACTAATTTTCCAGAGTTGTTAGCAGATTGCCTGTGTTGCTAATTTTAAAACAATTAATTTTAATATTTAATCAGTACGATTAAAAATGTAAATGATTTTAAAAGATTAAATTTGGAATTGGCAATTGTTTTTATTTTTCAGTTTGTCTTAGTTAGGAATAGTATCTATTGTGTCTCAGATCCTCACCACCATGCAGGAGGAGCATGTGAAAGTATGACTAGTCTCCACCTAATCTACTTTTAAACTACACATTATTTAGCCCACTACATACCTTGCTACCTGTATAAAAGTTTTAGACAATTGAAGAAGAGACGCATTCTTCCTGCGATCATACAGGCGCCCGGGCAGCCAACAAAAAACCCCTGTTTTTCAGCAACCCCCTTGCCTTGAACTGTGATAGCTCAATCTATATTATTCAAGGTTTTGTTTAGACTGTCTTCCATTTCCTTAGGAAGAAAGTGGTTTCTTGTGCTTTTTTTTATTTTAAAGGGCTGACTTCTACCAGTTTAGCTCCTGAATCTCATCAGAGCAGCGGTAATAAGATGGCAACTCGCAGGCTGCAGTGTGGCTCTTTAAGGCTTTTCATTATTGATAGTTGATATTTATTAATCAGCAGATTGATACCTGCATTACATCTTAGCAATGTCGCTGGCGATTGGACAACATTTTATCATGCACACGTTAGACCCCACTCCTTCAATATTTATGTTTGTTAGCATGCCTTGCTAATTAAGCAAAGGATAGCTAGCTTAAGCCACTATTTTCATATAGCTTGTAACATTAATGTAATGGAGGGAAAACAACAGTTTGCTGCTTAATAAGCAGCTTGCTAACATCGGTAAGTTAGCTTTCCCTCTTCTGCCCCTGTGGATCTCATCCTGCTGACCAGCTCAGCTCTAAGAAACATCTAACTGGCTTGCTAGTTGTTAGTTGCCTCCCAAAACATAATGCTAGTCAGCTTAAATATTTGTTTTGCTTTACTGACAGATGACGATAGCTAACTCAGTAGCCAGGTCCAAGAGGTAAAGAGTGGATGTAAGGGTATTTTTCAGTACAGTAAATGGTGTGACTCAATCGATATCGAGTCTTACAACATTACAGATTTCAATATTTTGGCATAGCTAATGAGGAATACATACACAAAGTAAAAGGCTACCTAATCCATAATTCCTAACTTGATCTTGATCTTTAGTTTGTTTATTTATCTATTTTAATTAAAACTTTGAAGGTCGAATTTGGGGTGTATTTTATTTTCATCCCAAAACCAACTGAAATTTCTTGGACCCCCTATACCCAAACTGCCATAATAAATTTTGAATCAATAAAGTAAAATTGAGCTTGAATTATTCCTGTATTAGCTCATAATTCTGTTGTTAATAGGATGGTGCTATGGAAATACAGTTGTTGTGCCTGTTTTGGTTAAGCAATATTTGTAACATGGCTCTTGAGTTGTCTGAGTAACGCTGCATTAGAGTATGTCAAAAATGTTTTAAAAACACACAAAAAACTTTTGTATTTTTTTGTCACAATTATTGTATTAACTTTTTAGACTGGCACTGACATAATTTTGATCCCCACACAAATGCAATATGAAAGGGAACCACACATACAAATGTGACATGGCCACAAATGAAAATGAAATGTCTTTGCACCAGTAAAATCAGAAAAAAAAAACTATTACGTAATTTGACTTTTCTATCATTTCAGAGACTTGAATGTGTTTTTCTGTATTTAGCTCTGGTTCTGTTTGGGAATACTTATAGAAATCAAATTTTTCACGGGAAAATTTCTAATTTTATGGTTGCAGTCGGTTTGTCCAATAATACATTTTCATATGATTATAGTTCATTTTGCCTTTCAACATTGTACTCACAGTTTATACAGGACTTTATTTTATATGAAGCACAGTTTTCACTTTTTTTTCTTGCTGTAGACTGCTGCAAGTAGTTTGTGGGGGGAAAGGGGTATGGGAACCTCTCTTTATTAAAATGGGATGTAATTTTTACACTGTCAGGATAATTTGAATACTGTATTTTTATTGCCAACCAAAAGTCCAAACTGATTCCACATACGTCTAATTTCTGTACACATGTGTGCACACTCATCATTTCTACACACAGAGTACCACTTGATGTGATGTGAGATGTGCTGGTCGCTGTAATTTGTTTTCTGTGCTCCAGCTGTGTGTTTGTTACTTTTAGGCACCAGCAGCCCTGGTTGGCTAGCCCTGTGAGGAGGCAAGTGTCTGATTCTCGTTTCAATACTAGATGTGTGTACAGTGCTTTTTAGTGTGGCTATAGTCTGTCTCCGTTTATCCATTTGCTTGTATTCACTTTAATCAGTGAATGACTTTGGGCAACACTTGGGAGTTTTTAATGCACTGCCTTGATAGAGGGTGGGGTCTGTGTTTGGGTCAGAAACATCAATTTTTATTATTTTGATCAGTTGAGTTGTATTTTCCCCATGTTTGTATTTGAAGATGTTTTACGAACTATGTAATCCTGTTCTAAATTTTGCTGTTTGGCATGAAGGTATCCTCTTCTCTAAATTAACTGAAAAATGTGTCCTTGGAATAATAAACTTACTTTTCAGTTTTGTTTAAAATAACCTTTTATTTTACATGTATTCATCATTTTCACAGTTGAATGCTTTGTAATATATGGATCTAGATTTAAATAGTTGGTCAGAAGTTTAGAACTGGAACAAAGTGGTGTCATGGATCACATTTTGCTCTGTGAGAATTATCAAACCTATACCCCCCTGGTCATCAAATGTGTTTAAAAAAATTTTTTTCCCGATACACTCTCTTATTTGTTCTGGATTATACACTCTATATTTATATGGAATTTATTTTGAAGAAGACCGGAGAGGAGATTTTTGGCAGGAACATTATGTACTTTTCATCAGATCAGGGGGCTCTTTAAAGCTTGGTTGTTTGCCCACCAGGAACCTTACTTCTGACTGGCCTAAAATGGGCAGAAAGAAAGAGCACAGAACAAAAGATGCTTGTCGCTAGTACAAAAGTGCTGAGGCGCTGCACGCTGGAGGGAGCCACCATGTTAATGGCTGTGCTTCTCAACAGGAAAGGTATAACGCTGCTACTTTTAGAAGAAAAAAAACATATTTCTATGTGTTAAACTTCAAAAGATAATATTGCACTGATGTTCTTCAGGTGCTGGCATGTATCTTTTGGTCATTTGTACATGTCCTACTTACTGAGAAACTCTAAATCTACTTGTCCAGTATGTATTTAGTTGTGGTAATTTTTAAATAATTATAGTTTCTACAATGGAACCTATGTGAATTAGAGTTTAGTGTATAAGTGTTTCTGCCTGTCCATTAAAGGTTATGTTGCCATGTACATATGTGTGTATTAACTGGATGTCTCCATGGCTCTCCCCTCACAGAACAGACATGTTTCCTAAGGGTATAAAACGCAAGCTCTCTGACGCAGAGGAAGAGAGGGCTGATGAGAGCCTGTCAGGCCTCAATGTGGCGCCGTCCTACAGCCTGCAGCGACAGTGCATGCTGGATATGTCTCTGATCAAGCTGCAGCTTTGCCACATGCTGGTGGAGCCCAACCTGTGCCGCTCAGTGCTCATAGCCAACACCGTGCGGCAGATCCATGAGGAGATGACGCTGGATGGCAGTTGGCAGGTCATGGCCGAGGCCTTTGGCACTGGCACCGGCACCGGCCCGGCTGACCGCCTGATGGCCACTGAGGTTCTGTGCCGGCCGTCTGTACAAGAACTGCAAGAGGAGCCTGAAACTTTCTCGGTAATTGGCTACGACGACTGCCATTTGGAGGAGGTGGTGGTGGATGAAACCCTCTGCCCTGTCTCCCCTAATGCTGCATCCACTTACATCTCCAGCAGCATGGGCCACTGTTGGGTGGAGGAGGATGTAAAGGAGAGCACAAAGAAAGAGGACTCTGACAATGGGGACCACGGGCCAGGATTGGGAGAGGAGGCGGAGGAGGAGGAGGAAAGGTCTGGAGACGATTCCAGAACCACGGAGCAAGTGTTTGGAACTTTTGAGATAAAAACTCCAGCTCATCGCTCGGACCCTGCTCTAGAGGAGCTTTTCTCAGACGTTGATGGTTCTTATTATGACCTGGACACAATGCTTACAGGTATGCAGGGTGCACCTAAAATGGGGCCTTATGATTTACTGTCTTCACATGCACCTTCTTCAATCAGCTCTCACTCCAGCTGTCGACCTGACCTCAATGAACTGGACCACATCATGGAGATCATTGTGGGCTCATGAACAAGGCTATAGTACTCATGTCTCTTTTTTCTCCATCCACCAGGTTGTCTGTCTGTCTGTCTGTGTGTGTGTCTGTGTACACATGCACTTATACGGAAAGCCAGTTAAACCAAGGTCTCCTTTTGGAGCAAGGTGATGCTGTTATGTAACTGGTAAAGATCTAATCAGATGGCTGTAATTCCATTTTCATAAATTATGTATGTCACCTTTTATGTGTTTTATTCTTCCTTGGGCTCTTTGTTTTGTTTTTAATGTATTATGATGCATTATTACACTACATAAGTTGTGAACAGAACAGGATTTCCTAAATCACACATTTTCCTATTTAAAATGTGAATATAAATATATATTTTTATGACCTATACATGATGGAAAATGTTACAGAACAGATGGGTTTTTCTGTTTTTTTTGTTTCCTTTTATTTTTTACCTGAGAGATGTTACAAAAAATTATATTTATCTGATATTGATAGATTTAACAAATGTCTTCCGGTAGATACACACACACATACAAAATAGCTACATGGCTATAGCCCAGCTTGTTCCTTTGTTTGTCGTTATGAATTTCAAGCCATATGTTCATAATTTGTATATTTACAAATGAAGATGCATGGGGTTGAAACAATTAATTAATTTTATTTATTGAATGCAAATATCGGATTCATTTTATATTCAGTTTAAAATGTATTGGTGTCTTTCAAAAATAATTCTTACCATTCCTTGTGTCCTCAACCAGTAAAGGTTTTTCCCCACTTACTATGCAGTGAACATTAATGAAAACTTCAATTTGTTTTCCGATATATACATCTTTTTTTCTTTCTTTTTTTGTTTGTTTAACAGGACAAACTTCTTGTAATATATTACTCTGAATATTGTTCTTGATTTCACATGGTTGAAGTACTACACAGGTAAAAAAAAAGTTTTTGGAAGATTATGTTTTAAAAAAAGAAAACAACAACCGTTAGCAGTGATAGTTTTTTTTAAAGATTATGGCCAGTGTTAATGAGAGATGTAAGTCACCATAAACACTCCTCTGAATTATGTCTCCGGTTTTCTTCAGGTCAAATTCTTTTTTAAACAATTACATTTGGTATTTGACTTTTACAGTGGATTATGTTTTTATTTTAATATTTTGTAAATAATTCCTAATAAATACGTATTGAATCGTCTGTTGTTTTTTTAAATGATTTATACTGTATTCAGGTGGTAGACAGAATAATATAAGTATATGAATGTATAATAAGGTGTACTTCACTTTGGAGTCAGAACAGTTTCATTCCGTCTTGGAATACTTTAAGACAAGTCGAGTTGTTTATAGTGGCATATTGGTTCTTACGGAAGGAAAGACTTTGAAATCTACTCTGCACTTTACATTCCAGAACTGCCAATTGTGTATATAAATGGAAACACAGATCTTCAAGATTTACAAATACGTTTTCAGCAACTTCTATTATCCACTGTTAGCATGACTTTAAAAAAAAACGTTACCTCTTCCTTGGCTCGCCGGTCAGTTACGCAATGTCGTTTCGTTGATAGTCACCTCACCAAACATCGTAACTACTACCATCGTCATCTTAAATCCGTAACGCGTTCCATTAAAAGCGAAATTTTTAAAAATCGAAATTTCAAACTTTTTTATTGTTTACCACCAATTCTTTGATTGTTAAATCAAGGCGCCCTGTGACGCATATTCACATCCATAAACTTTTCAAGACTCATCTGTTTGGTGTGCTACTATATATATGCGATTGTTTCCACTCGCAATAACGTATGCAGTTACTTTTAATATCTTTTATATAGTCATGTTCTCAAACTTTACGCAAGACGCTGGAATAGGAGCAAAACGTGGATGATACAATTAAATGTGGATGTGGATGATCCGCCAATCAAAAACAGTCACTAGGTGGTCCTGAGATTCTATTTAACCAATCAGAGCTATTCCACCTGACCACAGTCACTCAGCAGAGTTGCTTTCCCGTAGTTTCTACAGGGTCTAGAGTTGTTTGCGAGTCGCGTATATAGCGTTCAAAATGAGTTATTATATGAAACATGTTTTCAAAAAAACTCGTACCGATAAACATAATGTAAACACTAAAAGTTAATATTACTATGCACAATATGCTGTAAAGGTATAAGTATAGAAAATGGAACTTTTTGCTCGTTACAGTGTTTGTAAAATTATATTTAGCATACGGTAGCTAATTTTTATTTTTAGAGCTCACTTGTGTTTGTTGTTGGCTGGTTAGCTCACCTGGCGACTAGCTAGGTATTTAATCTAAAATGATGTTGTTATGGGGCAAAGGAATCTATTTTTCTACAAGACTTCAATGAGAAGAAAAAACGGAATTCAAACTACTATGTGTCGACTGGATGTAGACGCCGACAGGAAGGAAGCTGACCAAACCGGCGACGTCCTTTCTTCGTCTAGGTAATTTAATAACGTTAGCTGGCTCTTAATCGATGCTTAAAGCTCGTTAGTTGGCTGAATATGTAGGTCTTTTGATAAACATTTGGTACTTCACCAAAAATAATACAATCAATACTAGCCATCGAATATTGTTTTTTAGCGAATTTGTCTAATTCAAATGATCTGCGTTGGTTGATACTTAGCAGTTGGTATTGACTGTATAGCTAGACCTCGATTGCGATAATGCTGGTTTACATTGTAAAATTGTGTAACTCATGTTCCCAAACCACAAGGTCCCTTGTCGAGGTCTACTAGCCAAAACTATTCACAACATTTAAATAATTTGATTTACCAATTGGAAACTAAATACTTCCATGTGATCATCAAATATCTTCGAACGTGAAACGCATCTATTTAGCATATTTAGTTTACTAGTCGCAAGACAGTTTGCTAACTGGCTAAGTGCGTGCAATTGGTTTTGTATCAGCCACTGTGATCACCCCGTTACGTAAGAAGATCGATTTGGCGTATTATCTTCTGTGTGATATTTATCCAGCTAAAAACGCATAACGTCGCTACTATGGCTGTCTTGTGTAACGTTATTACCTTGAAACGTGAATCCTGTCAGGTTCTTGGAATAACATTTAAACTTCGTCTTTAAGCACGACTGCGCAAAAGAATAACTGAAAACGAATTTGATGGTATTTATGTTTTTGACGACAATATCGTTGACTTTTCATCGTAAGTTAGTGTTAATATGTACTGCGTACAAATGGGGAATTCCTTGGCTGAGTTAGTTAATTGGACCTAATTCGGTTTGTATGTTGTACACAAGAATTACTTAAATATATTGCGAATTTCAAAAAAATAAATAAATTGAAGTTAAGGAAATATATATATATTTTTTGAAATTCGCAATATATTTAAGTAATTCTTAAATTATCCTTATATCTAAGGTATATTTGACCTGCTGATGTGATTTTCATAAGTTAGTGTAGACAGTCATAATGTAATTTTTAGGGAAAAAATTACTGCAGCCTATTACACGAGGTATTGTGTTGAAAGATGTTCAAGTCATAGATAATCAATTACTGTATGGTTTTGGTGACAGTGCAGAGCACTAGGATATTTGAAAAAATATGCCATGCAAACAAATTTGTCTTTAGCTCATGGCCTTGTTGCTTTATTTATGGCTAATTATTGTTTTATTATTAACTGATCCCTTGAGATTATGCTGTCACAAAATAATTCTCTTGGTCCTGTTAATGATTGTCAAATGTTTGTGGGATGCAAGGGAGGCATTTAACTCTGATACAGTATAATACTCATGATACTGTGTCATTTTAATTCTGAGACAGCTCTTATGATCGTGTGTCTGTAGCTCAGAGTTCCTCCTTTGAGCTGGCCGTGGTAGCTACCCCTAATGGGGCCCCAACCTTATTCTATGCTCAGAGTTTGTTTACACTTCTGAACATATCACGGACATCAGCTTCTGGGACTACACTAAGCAGTGATAAACATTGAGATGCAGAATCTAGACCCTCCTGTTCCTAAAATGTCTGGATATTAATTACCAAAAAAGGTTTCCTGAGGAAACAAATTGCCAAGATACTTAGTGCTTCCTAAAAAGTAAGTTTTCTGAGGCATTTTGTTTGCAAAGGTGAATTATTAATCATTTGGACCTTTTGTCACTAAACTTCAGAACACGTATAGTAAAAGTTCAGTGCTGATTGGAGGAGAGGCACGTCCTTCTTGGCAGTACTGGAAGCCGATTTGAGATACTTATTGGTTACGGGCCTAGATAAGCCCTGCTGATTTAACACAGCAAGGGCGGCGCTCTGCCAATTGCTGAACAGGAGGATTTGTCTGACAAATAAAAAGTGCCAACTTTGATGTGGGGGACTTATTAAGTCTGGCCCTGACTGGTCAGATGACGGTGGAAAGAGCTTTAAATTTTATTAGAGTTGCTCAGCTAGACTGGCGTGTGTCCATGGTTTAGCAGTCACTCACTGTCCACCTGCTGCCTGTTTTTCTGCTGTTTCTGCTACCTCAGCAGGCTGTCTGAAAGGTACTTTTCATCCTCAGCTCTGTGGTTGATGATGGAGTGAAAAAAGGCTCATTTGTTTTGATATTCTGTAGAGGTCCCTGTCATCTACAGTTAATGTTTTGCTTCAAGCTGTTTTTCTTATCCACTGCAGAACAGCTTGCGGTTCATGCAGAATCTGGTCATGTTGGATGGAGATGGAGGGGTTTTTTAGCAAATTGAAATTTGAACGCTAGCTGGAACGCTAGGCCATTTCTCAGCCACATCGACTGCCTTCGGTTAAAGTTCTGGAGTTGACAAGGAAAGTGGATTGATATGAATCACCATGGGTTGGCTGTGTGTGTAATGCGGATTGTGCAGAACTAGACCAGTGTTAAAATGCAAAGCGAACTGCTCAATTGGTCAGTCTAAAGAGGCTGTCTGCGTCTTGTGGCCAATGGATGAAAATGTAGAATGCGCAAGCTGTGGAGTTTGAGTGCAGTGTCCTGCATTGATAACAGTACAGTTACCAGGTGTTTTCAATTGAAAAGCTAGATTCTGGGGACATTATGCTTTAGCACTGTAGCCAGATTGGTTATCACATGAGAAATTTTACTATGGTCTGCTCTAAGTTGGAAGTGGTTGGTTAGTTAAAAGTAAAGTTCAAGTATTTTTTAATATTTTTAAATTCTTGGTGTGCCAATTTAAGTGGTTTGTTCATTCATACCACATATCCAGATATTTGTTAAAAGACTTAATATTTTTTCCCCACAAAACGTTGGAGGATGTATTGGCATCTGACTGAAAATGTGGCTCTTATGCTCACCTGTAGCTTGTGTGTTGCTCATGTCTATGTCTCCCCTCTTTCTCAGGTACCGGCTTGGCCGCGGAGTAAAGCGCAAGCTGAGTGACTACGAGGAGTCAAGCCCGGGGCCAGGCATGCCCTACCCTCAGCAGCGGCAATTGGTGCTGGACCTGTGTCTAAACAAGCTGCAGAGCTGCCATTCGCAGGCCGAGCCGAGCCTTCACCGCTCCGTACTGCTGGCCAACACTCTGCGGCAGATCCAGGAGGAGATGAGTCAGGAGAGGGCACCCTCGCAGGGGGAACCCTCTCAGGGGGCACCGCTGGCTTGTTCTGCACTGGGCTGCTCCGTCTCCCCTGAGGATGCCAGACTTCCAGATATTTTTGGCTCTTTCGAGATGACAAACTCCACCAGCTACCTGACGGACCTGGCTTTAGACGACATCTTTGAGGACATTGACACTTCCATGTATGACCCCTCTGACTTCTCGGTCCTAGCCTTTCTGCCACCCCGGTCAGGTGTTGTCCAGTCTACAGCTACCGATGAGGGTCTCAAGTCGTTCTCCAGCTGCACCTCCACCAGCGCCTTGCAGCTGTGTATCACAGACCTCAACGAACTGGACCATATCATGGATGTCCTTGTGCAGTCATGAAAGCTGCACACTTTTCCCTTCGCAATTTTTTTTTTTTTTTAGAAAGTAGACTGAAATAAATGATTTTTATATTTTTATACAAAAACCTCTAAATGCATTTGTATAAAACCACAGACGGATATCTGCCCAATACACACCTGCAGAATGAATGCACATTTCTCTGAGCTCATTGAGGGAGCCATGAGTTTGACAATGCAGTGTCTACAGGAAGGGTCACCAAGCATTGCTGCACAACGGTTTATATCGAAGGCTTCTTTGAGCTTCAGTAAAAAGGGAAGAAAAAAAAAAACCTTTTGTAAGATTACGCCCTTATTTTTGTAAACCCACTCGGAAGCATTTTGGTGTCTTCTGGTAGATTTTACCAGATAATTATGGTTCTTAATGTGTTTTCTTAACATTCACTCTACCTCTTCTGTCTTTGATGTCTCCTTATTACACTTGTTCCATGGGATTTGGTATTTCGCGAGTGGTGAACTGTTTTAGGGACTTTGTTTATTTTTACACAAATTCCTGCCTTTCTCGCCACAATTTGGAACCACCAATTGTGCTAATGCATCTCGGCTCACCTCCTCCAATCCTAGTAGACCTTCGGACCACCCATCTCTTCTTCCACTCTGCAGGCTACACAGCCCACTGGGAAGGTCAGTGTCGATTGGAGGAGAGGCAGGTCCCTCTGGACGGTGCTGCCAGCAACTGGGAAGCCGAAAGGAGATGCCGGTTAGCTGCTGATGTACCCGGTTTGCCTATTGTGTGCTGCTGCCGCCACGTTCTCTTGGTCACAATCGATTAATGCCATAAGCAAGACTGGACACCACGAAAATCCAGCTTATGAGGCTCGGTCTACACTTGAGCGATTGTTTTTGATTGCTTTTAAAAAAAAAAAATTCAGTGTGATGTGAAATGCAAGAACAAAGAAATTAATCCAAATTTTTCTCTTCATACCGAATTCTCAATGTGCCTGTTTACCTGCTGTAAACTTTACCCACGCAGCATCAAGTAAAACTTGTTTTACTTTGATTTGTTTTTCTCCAGGGTTCGCCCCTCTGTCCCATCCCACCACTAATGCTACTGGTCGTGGTTAAATTACACTTGCAATTGTGCTTTTAATTGTGTGTAGAGGTTTTTAAGCTTTGAAAGCTTGTTCATAGATAGTTACACACTTTATTAGTTATTAATTGTTTTACTTGTTTTCCAGTAATATATTTATTTAAGAGTGAAAGTAGTTCAGCAGATTTGAGTTTTATCATGTGGCAAATCTTGACCTCCCATGCAGACCTCATCTCTGGTTCATTGTGGAACTATGGGAGAAATATCTCTAAATATTACATTTCTTATGGAGACATTTTATTGTATTTATATTCAGTGAAACTGGCCTCTGACACAGAAACACGTTTGCAGGCAATATATTCCAGGCAACTCTCAAACATGTTCTACTTTCAAACTGCTCATCAGTATTTAAATACAAATTAAATGCAAGTAGCAACATGCTTCAAACTATTCTGTTTAAAACCAACTACATGGTGTACTATTCTGCTCTTGTATAGAAGCTGGCCCCTTCTTGCTCTGTCTATATGAGAACCATGCCTGATACAAGGCTTACACAATAGAAAATCCTGTCAAACAGCGTTCGTATCACTAGTCTTTAGATTGTACATTCTTAAACATTGCTAGATTGTCAATGCTGTAAAATACAAAACCAGAATGATTACAACTGTGCCCCAAGTGCAATACGAATTTGTTTTAATTTGAGTTTCATATGGACTTTGTTCTTCTTGTCATGGAGTTAACCTCTCCATCTACAGTCTGTTGTAGTCACACAAAGTGTAGTGAAGTACACGGTTAACTTACCTTTGATTTAATTTAACAGTATTTATTTATCTTTTGCATGATTTGTTTGTGGTTAATGTTATGACCCCAAATCGCCTGTATTTTGTATGTATATAATTTAAAATTATTTTTGTCACCTTTATATTCTATGCAATAATATTGTAGCGGGTCAGTAAAGCTGTATTTAAAAGTGGTTAAAAATGGTTTTATTTCCTTCTTAATTTTACTTTTTCAAAAGACCAAACCTCTCTCTTGTTGCTGTGTTTGTGGGTTGAGCATGTACACAATTTCCTCTGTCCTTATTCATATCAAGTGATATAGTTTATGTTCCTTTGGTTTAACTATCCTTGTTTTTATGAGGGTTAGCTGCAAAACTGGATCTTTAAGGGTTGGTAAAAACAATGTAATTCTGTAATGCGTATTTTATTGCCTAATTGATACATGCTTGGCCAGAGGAGACTACTCATTTATAGTGGATGCTTCTTGCTTAGGGTTAAAACTATCCTATACGGTAAGTAGACTTAAGACACCAAGGTTAAAAAAACCCAAAACATCTCTTGTCAGTGCTTGAATTTATTCAAACGAGTAGTGAAGAATGCAATCATTAACACCATATACCTAATAAAACAAACTCAACAGCTAACACTGACAACCGTATAGGTCTTGAAGTGCAGCTACTGTGACATAAGGTACGTGGGGGAAATGGAAAATAGTCACAACAAGGTAAGTACAACACACAGCATAAAACAAAAAGTAGTAGCCCACTTCAAAAAAAAAAGTGGATTGGATGCACTAGAAATATCACGAATACAAGCAAACCCTAACGGCACCAGAGGACAAAAGGAAAAAAAGAGAGGGAATGGATCTCCAAACTAAACGCAAGATTCCCAGTGGGCCTATATCCACCATCGGCTAAACACAATTGTCTCAGCTGAAGTTTCTACAGATTGAATGAAAGCAAATGTTTTCTCAAGAGGTCTGAAAATAGCTTACCCTGAGCTTTGCTGTAACTATAACACTTACCCTAGCTCTAACTTGGAGAAATGTGTATTAGAAAAGCTGACCCCTTGGGTCATGATTTGTATGTGGGTTTACTACAGATATAAGATTTATGGTTGTTTAGACTTTAGTTATGGAAATAAATAACGTATACTCTATGTGGAGATGCTCCTATCTTTTCTCAAGAGTTCATTTGACTCCATGACACGCTAATTCTGTGCTTTTAGCACTGAAATCGGACTCGTCTTCGAGAAGTCTCGCAGCAAAACTAAGCCACGGGAAATCTAATTGCTGTTTCTGAGCCTTCTCAATCGATAAGGTTAGTTAACGGGTTTTTTTTTTTAAACTGTCCCTTCGTTAAATTTTTGATTATACGCACATATAACGTTGACATGCAATACATTTTCTGATAGTTGTTTCATAGTGCATTAGCAGTCAATTTTTTTCTCTCCATTTTGCTCTTTACTTTTTCTTTATCGCCATTTTGTTATATCTAAATCTACTGTTTTATCGTTCATTTCTACATTCTTTATAAAAAAATTCTACTTTTGGTGACTTGCAACTTTTGTATATAAATAGTATTTCTTCATGATGCCAATTTGGTAGTTTACTTCTCTGGACTTGCTTTACATGGTTGAATTGCATAACTGTATGTAAATATTAAGATTTGTTACTGAATTTTGTGTGTGCAGGTTTGAAACATGTAGGGAAGAAATAAGGAACTGATGGAAAAGCTAAAGACAACCAAAAACCAAGTTGATCTGTATGATATCAGCCCCCTTTTCCTTGACGAGCACAAGGGAATGGATCCACTGGTCCAGCTCGATGAGAAACTAGACACAATGCTTTTCCAAAAATGCTAAATTTGTATGTGTTTATATAAGTGTTTAAAAAGTTTTACATAAACTACTTTTAATAAAACAACTCCATATTCCCTTGTTTCTTTTCATATGTTATCATGATACTCATTTTACATTACATTTATCTGAGTCTGAACTACTATTCATAAAATAGCTGAAAGCTCTGAAAGGGAACACTCCATGGATCAAACAAAAGCAGATATTTTTATTATATCTAACTTATATATTATAAAATTATTCCATATTTTACAATTTTTGGGGAGGTTGTGTAGTTTATATATAAAAAAATGCATGTTACAAAAAATATTAGAGCTACTAGAGCTACTGGCCTCTGTGCCAGAATAAAAAACCACTTCAATTTTCAGCCCTATTGATCCCATAGGACACGCCCCTCCCCCGACAGGAGTGACCGACCCTATGTTTGTCATAGAGAACTTTTAGGGAAGCCCCCGCGTTCGGGATGATATGCCGAGCGACATACGTCTGAGTTGGGCCTCCGAGGCGCCCTGTGGCAAGGTGGGAGGGGTGGAAACCTCCATCCAGAAAACTTTTTTTTTTTTATTGCAGAATGCAAATTTAACTAGCATAGAAACTTCCAATAACAGTACACTTTAAGACTGAGCAAATAAAGTCCAAATGAAAAAGAACAAGTATGAATAGAGTATAAGTGTGTTTTAATTAGATTATTATACCTCTGGATGTTTTTGATCATCTTGCATCAGTTGACCAAAATATGTGTGGAACACTGACCTGCAAGAGGTTCATCAGCATTAGCAAACTGTCAAGTTCAGAGAAAGACAGTGTCATTAATACCTTACCTGTAAAGGCATGTAATTCACTGTGACACTGTGAGAGGATTTAATGGTTGTGGGGATTTGGTTTCCCTGAAACTGCTGAGAATGGGCAAGCCCGGCCAGAATTCCTTCAGTCAACTTAGTCAGTATTGGGAGGTACACCAGCACCTTAATAAATACCTCAGAACACCAGTTCAAGTAAAATCAATTGTCTTTACTCATCAATTTTGGATAGTGCATAGAGTTTCATCAGGTTAACATCATTGCTACACGGGAATGCTGAGTGTCGGACCACACAGGGAAGGCGGACCTCATAGTTTTCTCTGAATTCTCCCTACTGTCAGACCATGAGGTCCTACTGCTCCTCCAGGAACATCGATCCACCACTTGCCCACTTGACCCACTCCCATCTCCACTGCTCCAAACAATTGCACCTTACATCATCCCACACCTTACAGCGTCCACTGGCTGTTTCCCTACTCCATTTTGGCAGGCCAGATTCACACCCCTGCTCATGAAATGGGCTCTTACCCCTCAAGCACCTATATGATCCTATGGCTAAACCTACCCCCTCCTAAGAGGTGACAGGTCAAGAATATATAGAGCCTTATCTTTACAAGACCAAAGATTTACAAAACGATTGTACAGTAATCCAGAAAATCAAATCTTGTAAAAATGGAACAAGTCAAATCGGTAGAAGAGTGTTGTGGTCAAAGTAATATAATCCAAAACAATTTTACCAATCTATGCAGTAGCAAGCACATTTTTTTCTTTTCTTTATTGTAACAAAAACTGTATTGTATATGTTTCTTTGCTATGTTTTTTTTTTCAGTCGTAGTTACATACGTTGCTAAAACAGTTTATGTTCACAGAATATTTTATACGGCCAAAACTATGCTGATTGGTTAATATTTCTAAATCATTACCATAACTTGATATGTTCAAGTTCTGACAAGATATGTCAAAGATATGTCCAGGTTTTTACACAATGACAATTATGTTACAGGGTGAAAGCCCCGCATATTGCTTTTGTATGTTTTGTGAATTTAACTTATAATTTATACAGAGTATATAATACATTTTCCCAAATTAAACAGTTTAAACAATGGTGGTAGCAGGTCACTTATTATATACTCATTAATACCTTTGTGTTATAACAATTAAAGATTGATTTAGAGAGATTCCAAAATTCCCTAATGTCACATCAGTTACACTGAAATTACCCATAATGCTTCAATATTCTGTTTTTCTGCACACTGTTTCACCACATATATTTTAATAAAATGGTAACTGAATGAAAAGTTTCTTCGCCATGTTTATGGTTGTAATAAATCGAAATAAAGTCAACTGTGTTGAAAAAATTGCAAAAATGGTGCGATTTAATATTAAATCATCACATCTTGGTTACGAGATTGTCTTGATAACATTTAATAATTTGATCATGGCAACAGATGTGTTCCCTTGGTCTAGCGCGTAAATTCAGGAAAGTGTCGGTGCACTCGTACATAATAATCCTACATAATAATCAGTAAAAAAGGAAGACTGGGGGTTAATTGCAATGCCAGAACAGTAGGTGGCAGCAATACATTTGTTTGTGTTTCAAACCTCCGAAATCTACAAGGGAAGATGAACTACCGTACACTCATCTGTTGATCTGTACTAGAAGAAACGAATGCTAGGACTGGGATGGGATAGATAGCTAGCTTGATGGAATTGTTAGTCTTAAATATGTATTTAGGCCGTGGAAGTAAACGGACCGCATGGGTGCATTTCGCTAATTTTAAAAGTTTAGTTTAAATGAAACACCGGCGATGTTAATTGTGAAATAGAGCTATTTTATTTGTCCGCTAAATATAGCTGTCTAGCTAATGTGAAGGCGTTTTAGCTTTGATGTAGTTATTTACATGCTACCAAATTTCTTAATTTACGTAGCTGGTTGCCTAGATGTATTGAATAGTAACGACTATATTTATTTTAAATTATTGTTTTAAGCTTTTTATGATTAAGTCTTAAGGCAGGTTTATGTACACTGAAAAAATGAAATAGTGATTTTAGTTGGCTTACGTTACCATACAATATTCAAATGAAAGACTTTCGTAGTTTGCGTTTAGACAGTAGGAATTTCGCGGACAGGTGAGTGTCAAATTTTCTATTTTGTTTTAAAAGTTACTGTATTGCGCATTGTGTGTTTATTGTCTAATTTACTGCTAGTATCTCCGAGGCGATGATGTTACACATGATGAAGAGTCAGAATTCCGTATGCTTTTGTCAAGAGTGCCATTATAAGACAGACCTGCATACTTTCACTTCAGTTAAATTAGTTATAAATTCTTATTTTACTTGACAATGACAAGAAAAATGGACGAAATATGTAAAAGTAATCAAATATTAGAGTCAGTGTGGCTCGCTATCTCTTTTTTTGATAATTGTTTGAAACCTGAAAAAAAAAAAAAAGTGTATTTTGATGCCCAGTGAAATGTTGTGCTAGTTAATCTAGGCCTAATGCATGTTATCTACACTGGTGGTAGATACATCATATATTTCAAGCTTGGTCATGTTTTGTCAGCTGAACATTTGCAAATAATTGCTTTATCCCTTTTGTTGGGGTCTTCTCTCCCCAGTCCTAGAATTCACATAATATCATAGTGTCACTTGTAGTTACTTGTGTTTAATTAAGGTGTTTATAGTATTTGAGATGGAATTACGTGGGATTGGTGGATGGTGGGTGGTGGATGTGGGTGTGGCGTGCAAAGACCTCATATTATATACAGCGAATTATTGACCCAGCAATTCTGATTGTGTATTAATATCTTATCTCTCTAGGTCAATGCAGGCTGACGTAAATGGTACTCCTTTGTTCAAGACAAATTAAGAAACTGGTTCCCAACATTTGGAATTAGTCGTTTTCTCCCTGTGAAGATGGTTTGGAAGATATTGATCCTCTCTACTGTGTCCCTGTGGGCACTACCTGGGAATTTTTGCACCCAAGCAAATTCTTACAACCTTGATTTTTTAGACCAAATCAAGAACGTCCTTCCAAACTTGATCCGTCCTGCTAATGTCAGCCAGATTTTCTACGGGGTCATGTTTGACGCAGGAAGCACCGGCACGCGCATACACATCTATACGTTTATTCAGAAAGATCCAGGTGAGTCTCCACTCGCCACAAGTATCTGTCTCCAACATTTTACAATGTTACGGATCCTTCTCCTTGTGAATATAAAAAAATGTTTTAAAAACTTTAGGTAGGATTTGCTGAGAGCCCTTCACATTGATTGCCTATTTACGGAATTGTATTAGGAACAAAACAATGCCTGGTTTCCAAAAGTGTATGTAGTTGTATATGTTGTGGACTGAAATTATCCTTTCTTTTCCATGTGTTTTTGTGAATTAATTACCTCATAACACCTTCACATTAAAAAATAAAAATAAAACTTGGTTGCTAAGTGTGTTCCTGTCAGGACTAATTTTAATTTTAATCATGTTTAATCATAATCTATGATCTTAGCTTGTGGTAGTAGAGCTTTATTCTTCAGGTTCTTCCGGACTTAACATAGAAGGATAGAGATTTTAACATAGGTTTAACAGGTTTTACCCCCAACTAAGTCTTGCACCTATGTGACAGTTCTTTGTATTTTCCTTATTGTCTTAAGTTAAGCTGCCAATTTTGGACAATGAAATGTTCCAGTCTGTGAAGCCTGGTTTGTCTGCATACGTAGACAGGCCTGAGATGGTATGTCTTGCATTTGTTCTTCAACAAGTTAGATTACATGTTTCTATTACGCTTAGATTAGATGTTATAGGGCTCTAAATGTGGGTCATGTGTATGTTCTCGTAGCAGACATCATTATTGTGAAATGCTATAGTAGAATATGAAGAACACAAATATTCCAATGTCCTACTCTTCTATGCCTATTCCCACTATGTCCTATCCTATGTCCGATCCTATTGTGTCCTATCCCCCTATCCTGGTGTCCTATACGTCTATGCCCATTCCCACTGTGTCCTATCCCGATGGCCTATCCTTCTATGTCCAATCCCACTGTGTCCCATCCTCCTATGCCCATTTCCACTGTGGCCTATCGCCCTATTCTTCCTCCTGTTCCTCTGGCCCCTGGTCCTTCTGTATCGTGTCCTTTCCCCCATTTCCAACCCTCTCAGGGTGCGGACACTGTAAGGATGCTTCTGCGGATAGCCAGGAAGGTTATTCCTCGTGCACAGTGGAAAATTACTCCGGTGGTCCTGAGGGCCACAGCTGGACTCCGTCTACTGCCCCAGGAGAAGGCCCAGGCTCTGCTGGACGAGGTAAGTAACCAATGGAAAATTTTACTGTTTGTCTGACCTGGATGAGGTCCATAATCCATGGGTTTTCATTCCTTTTTTAACTGGAAAACCGTGGGTTTTAAATGCTTCTTTGACCCGGCTGAGGTCTTTTTTTACCCATGGGTTGTTACTGCTTCTCTAATCTTGCCAAGGTCTGTAAACCCATAGTTTTTTTACTGCTTCTCTGACCTGGCCGAGGTCTGGAAATGTGTTGGTTTTTACTTCTCCTCTCACCTTCCACTTCTGTGGATTTTATCTCCGAACAAAGACGGGGTCAACTGAAGTCAGCCAAATTGAATTTATGCAGTTTATTTGTTACTCATCATGATATACCTATTGACAAAATGCCTAGCATGTTTGTGTTTGCAGTAGGACATGCCCTTCTTATCTCTGTTATTTGGGTGGTTTTCAGAGTAGTAATTAATCAAAGTTGCATGAGAAACAAATGTATTGGTTTGATGTTTGTGGTGACAAATATGGCTTGGGTAGAAATGTGCTCATGTTTTCCTCTAGGTCCTGGAGGTATTTGATGAGTCTCCCTTTTATGTACCAGACAATAGTGTCAGCATAATGAATGGAACAAATGAAGGTAGGGCTGAATGATATATCAACGGTTGACTTGCAATATTGACACTACCGCAAAAGTCTGAAGTTTTTACTACACATGTGGAGCACGTTACGTTTACAACTAATCAGTTTTTCCACCAGCTTTAACTGAGCCACAGGGGAACTGAGGTAAATTTCTGTTTGCAAACTAGCATTAATATTTTGTCAAAATGAGTAAAGAAGACAGGGTTTTGGTTGCGGAGGATAAAAAATTTGTCCTGTAGCAATAATGCCATAATGGAGGTAAGTTACCCGCTGATAATTAAATTAATTAGTAATTAGTTTGTAAGACATTTGTTATATTAATTTGTTTTAATATAGTTTCAGTCAAACAACTGATAAGGGATTCGCTTTTTACCGAGGCGCTATTATTTTATTTAAATAGTTTCTGCAAAATTTTTCCATCTCTTGTGTTTTTATAAATTTTTCATTTTGTACCAATAGAAAACCACAGCAGAGCAATTAAGTTTGAATCAGTATTACTTAAAAAATTATTATTAGCTTTTGTTGGCACTTAAGGCTATGATGTGAGATCAAATATATATTTGTGTGAAACCGTTCAGTAAAATAATGTGGAATATAGTTTAATTTCTTAAATGTTTTAAATCGGTACTGATTGAATCAATAATCTGTACATCATGGTTGCCAAGCACTGTTTTTATTCATAAAACAATGTAATTTGGAACTGATAAAACTAAATATTATACATGCCATGAATAATATTACTATCACAATATTGAATAAAAAATATTGCAATGGTACATTTTTTTTGTCTGGTCAGTTTCCTCCTGACGTCACTGTGGATTACTTTAATTTACTGATGATACTGCTCAGTCACATGAACCATAGATACTGATTACCCTGAGGGGATGTTATGTTATGAAAAAGAGGGCAGAGAGCTGAAATTTCGGATGTTGCGTTATAATCATACCTGTAACTACAGGTCTGTATAGCCCTACAAACTGTAATTATGCTGATTCAGTCCTGTTATCTGCATTAAGCTATATTTAAGGAGAGCCATCATTACTGAAACTTGTAATTAAATCAATTTGTCAGCATTTCCACCCTCTTTCTGCATTAAGAGTGTGTTTCAAAGTCTTACTGCCCTCAATTGCTTATGTGCAGCTTATCCGTTTAAACTTGATGTGAAGCATAGCGCAACATTTAAAACAAGTAACTTGGTTTTCTCCAGCCTCATCTAAATGCCAAATGCATTATAGTAAGTTTTCCATTATCTTTTCGCGAGTCTCTTTGAAAAAGAGTTCAAAATAGTTTGATAATCCTAATTGTGGTGTGAGTCAATGTCAGCAATGTCATTGTATAAACCAAGAATACATCTTTAGATTTAACAATTTTCACAAAGCTAATGGCTGTCTGGTTCTTTCTCAGGAGTCTTGGCTTGGGTAACCGTGAACTTTCTTACAGGTGAGGAATTGCTTGTGTGGTGTTTTTGGTTATTAGCCTTTCTGTTGAAATTGACTACAAAAGAAAACAAAACTTTTTTTATTTTAATTCATGTTAATATTTGTGACATGTATACTGTCCGTTGCTTTGGCTGTACTGTATGTCATTATGGTCATGCCAATAAAGCATTGTGAATTGGAACTTTACCTGGCATCTGTGGTTATTTGTCCAGTCAACTGTTCATCTTTTCAGTGTGTCATAATATGGATTTATATATATAAATATGTATTATAACCCCTCTCATATCCAATGAGACTTTCCCTCTCTTTGAGCAACAGGCAAACTCCACATTGCGTATTGCAACCCGCCCTGTAAGGATCCAATTGTGTTGTTACCATTGGATATAAGTGATATAAGAGAAAAGTCGTGTATCTTCATATCTAAATGTGACCACTGTAGGGTTTTTGTCTCTGTTACAATAGTGAAGATGGGGGCTCGTTTGTTTAAGTCTTGCAACTTTCATTCTTAGGTCACTTGTATGCCGAGGCCAGAAATACGGTGGGGATCTTGGATTTGGGTGGAGGATCAACCCAGATCACTTTTCTTCCCAAATCCAGGGTAAATAGGATTGCTTTTGTTGCTATAGTAACTCCCAGGTCTTCTCTCCCTCTCTGTTTGTTTATACATGATCACATTTAGTTTCCTGTTCATGTTTGTGTTTTAATTTAATATATTTTTTTGCAGAAAACTATTGAAATGGCTCCTGCTGATTACGCTGCTAAATTTGACTTGTTCAACACCACTTACGAGCTCTACACGCACAGGTAGCCAGTCTCCATGGTAAATTAATGGCCTTTTCCCCCCTTCTGCAGTCTGTGTACAATAGTAGGAACAAAGGCTTGAAAAAAGGAAGTCCTTCCTCAACAGGAGGAATAATAATGTAATTTAGCTCTAATATAATTTAGAATGTATGAAAACCTCCTTTGAGAAGAAAAAAACAGGACCTCAACCTGTGCCAAATAAACTACTATTATCATTTTAGGTTTTTGTACTGGTCCCTCACAGTAACAAGGTAGTGAAAATATGTACATAGTACAAACTAGCACAGATGTTTATCATTTTCCAATCGCCATCCTCATAGCTACCTGGGAAATGGACTGAAAGCAGCTCGGTTGGCGGTTCTGGGAGCTCTAGGTACTAAAGGTAACGTAATAATACACACAATGTTAAACTATTGTGCGTATGCATTTATGTGTTCAAAATACATTGTGTTTTCTTATGTGTTTGTACACACCATAGTCTGATGGTTAAAGAAGCAAATGTAATGAATGTATCAAGACTTTGAGAGAAAGAGAGATTCTGTTGAATCATGATAATTGCAGCCTTCAGCATACATAGTTCTATTGTTTCATGAGATATTTGGTGCAGACAAAGGCAAAGTACACAACTGGCAAGTTTTGAGCTTACAGCTGGTGGTTTGATGTCCAAACTTAAATTGTGTGATTTAATGTCCCAGGATTAGACTGGAAGATTTTTAAAAGTTCCTGTCTACCCAAGAAGTTCAGAGAGGACTGGACCTTTGGTGGGCTTACTTACAAAGTCAGTGGATTCTCTGATGGTAAGGGCTGTTCTTTTAAAGTTGGAATACCATCAAAAATGATGAAGAAAGGACTATTTTAGTGCATAGATATATGTATATATGTATATGTATGTATGTGTGTGTGTGTGTGTGTGTGTGTGTGTGTGTGTATATATATATATATAGCGCTCCTGAAAAAATTGAGCCTAGTCCAATTTTTTCTTAAATCAGCGCATCTCTACATGTATGGCAGCCATTTCATTCCAGTGTCTGTTGAATTCTAACACAGGCACACCTTATTCTACTTAGAGGTACTGATTAGGTGATCACCTAAACCTAATCTTATTTTAACGAGGAAAAGTATAAAAACCACTGCTGTGGTAATCACTATCCTTTTGCACTATGCGCCTAAAAGCACTCGGCGACCCACTTCGTTGCTGAGTTGATGTTGTTCCTAAATGCTTCCACTTTGCAATAATACCAGTTGATCGTGGAATATCTAGGAGGGAAGAAGTTTCATGAACTGACTTGTTGCAACGGTGGCATCCTATTACAGTACCACGCTCAAATTCAGTGAGCTCTTTAGAACGGCCCATTCTTTCACAAATGTTTGTAAAGGTAGACTGCATGGCTAGGTGCTTGATTTTATACACCTGTGGCAATGGGACTGAATGAAACACCTGAATTAAATGATTAAGAGGTGTGGCCCAATACACACAAATATAGCTCAAAACCAGGGTTATCGTAAACTAAAACTAAGATGAAAAGTAATTGTGAAAAATATTTTCATAAACAAATCAAATAACGTCAAATGGTAAAACTTTAAAACAGTATGACCATTTTCAAAACTAACTATAATTTTGTAGTTTTCATTTTTGCGAATTTTGCCACTGAGTGAAATGAGGCCATCAATAGGTGATCATAAGTGTGGCTTTGGATTGTGGGAATGGGTAATGAGTTATTTTTATAGTTATTTAATTATTGTTATCGCATTTCTCAATACTATCTATAGCACCTTTATTTTAATACACGTCTTACTATCTATTGGTTGCCAAGATTTCGCTATCAACATTTAATACAAATAATAGAATGTATATAAAAAAGACATCTGAACAAGCCGATGATTATTACCCAGAGCACATAAAGAGCACATAAACAGCTGGTGTTGCTATACATGCCTTTAGCCCTCCAGTTAAACTAAAACTTAAATAATAACTAAATATATTGAAAAACTAGAATAAATTGAAAAACTAAAACAAAGTTAACAAACATGGACTGAAACAAACTAAAACTAATCTGAATTACAACATAGAACAGAAATAAAAACTAAATTAAAAACACAAAACTATAATAATCGTGCTGTAAACAAGCTTATTTAAGGTAACAAACTGAACCTTGTTGGTTATGTCTTTTTGACGAACCATGTATAACACGTGACACATACAGGTGCTTCAGAACAAGATCACGATGAAATTAAAACGAATAATTTTACTAAAAAAAATTTCTAAAGTATGTATATCATGTATTAAATTAATGGAATCAAATTACATTATATGCAAACATGATCCAGTGAATAAATGTCACAAGCAGTGCTCTAAAGAACAATATCTGCGAGGAGAAATGTAGCAGGCCAGTGTACATCGTGCTCACCACGTCTGTCTGATGAACAAGAAATCCCTAGAATCACTCTCACGAACCTTTACAGAAATATCGTTGGCTAGTTTCATATGACGTTTATTCACATACTTTTAGTGAAGTCAGGGGCAGAGTACCAGTTTTTTATGACAAGAAATAAACTGATAATTGTAAAGATTAAGTTTATTGTATGTTATGCATTTAAATATAAACGTGTGTATAATATAAAATCAATCAGATGTTCTTTATTTTGCAGGCTACGCAGGCTACAAACTCTGCTACCAGGAGGTTTTGAAGGTCGTCAAAGGTGTCGTGCACCAGCCATATGAGGTCAAGGGGAGCAGTGTCTTCTATGCTTTCTCCTACTACTTCGACCGAGCTGTGGATGCAGGCCTCATTGGTGAGTAGGGCTACGTTTTTGATTAAAATATTGTTTTTTATATGTGGCAACCGTTTTGTACAAGAAATAAAGCACTCAGTCAGTGCGATCCCGTGGATATAAGCACTGTTAAATGGGCCACCGGCCCTCCACATCGCATAGATCCTAACACCCTTTAACATTGCCTATATTTACAGTATAGTGCTATATAGTGAAAATATAAGTCTAAACCTAATCATTTAAAAATACATATATTGTTGGCTCAGTTTTTATAATTGAGAATTCAAATTGAAAGTACATTTTGTACTCGGAAAAAGTACTTGAATAGAGGCATGTCATTTCTTTTAGGTGAAAAAAGTAATTTTATGGAAGATTCTGCAGAAAATTCTCTTAGTGCTTTTAAAAATATTTTTTAAAAATATTTTAGTGCTTAGTAAAACATATATTCTGATTGCACTGCCCTTCATATATATTCACACCATTAATTAATGTAAACAAAAACAAGATTTATTTATATAATTTTTTTTTCTATTTTTTTCTTTTAAACATACAAAAATTAGCTACCTGCTTTGTTTTTGGCATAATTATTGAAATCGGTACTTTGTATATTCAACTGTTGCTTTGATCACACTGAAAAGACACTTCCTGTAGTTTAAAATCGGGTTGTTAAAATCTCTATTGTTAATTTCTCAAGGTCCTCCAGATTACTTGGTTCCACCAGGGTCAGTCTTTCTTCAAGTTTAAACCACAACTATTCAATTAGTCTGGAGATTGCAATAGCCAAAATACTGGGGTATTTTTAAATATTTGGGGTTCACCATATCTTTGTAAACTTGGTCATACCAAGAAGCCACTATCTGTATCTGTATTCAAATCGTAATTTGGAAACCGGATGTGGATGGGCCTTATTCCGTGTAAATAGTATTCATACTGCCACAAATCTACCGTTTTTCTGTAAAAAATATGGTCATCACGATTTTAAGGAAAAAAGTAATACATCTTTTACGAGAGAACAGCATCTGTAAACAATTAGATTAGATCAGAACGTGCAAAGCTAAAGCAAAGCCCCAACCACAGAACATGCATACATCCACCAGCAAACACGCACATCCACTAATCCCCCCTTACAAACTACATTACCGTGGGTTTCTATATTAGTATGTGCTTTTCAGTTTGTCTCACTCTCCGTATGTGGGAGCTTTAGACATATCAGAAGTTAAACTAAACCATATAAGATATAATGAAATAATGCAGCACCCCATTCTGCAAAGATTGCCAAGATATTCCAGTTACCCTAGCTAAATGGACATCCGCTGGTTTTTCCTGGTTCTTAACCACCTTACGAATGTGTTTATTCCAGACAGTAATGACTTCTGATGCGGACAATGCGCAGATTCCCACCCTTCTGCCAAGAGGAGGTCCAGAGCCACCCATTTCTGTAAAGCTATAGTGTGGATAGTGACCATACCTGTGTTGACCTTATCTAGAGCCTCTGCTGTCTCGTTCGCCACTTCCCATGGGTCGCACTTCCCATGCCCCATAGTAGGGGAACATCACCATGGCAAACCTATCCCAGTATGAGGTGGGAGCGTTTGGTTTGAGTGCTGAGCGACATTTGTGTCTGTGGCATTAAGTTAGTGATGCGTACAGCTGGCACAACGTACCCCAAATAGCATGAACCAACCCACCCACAATAATGTTTGCCACAAATAATGTACTTACTGTTCCATGAACCCACTACCTCCTTTAACATGTGTCTCGAGAAACTGTAGGACGAGCTGTACAATCCTTGTCCCAGATGAGGGTTTGGTCCTTGGACCATGTCTAGCGGACATCAGATGGCTCAGGAAGCTTGAGTTGCCAGGCATCGTTGTAACTGTCTTTTACCCAGAACGTAGATCTCCACCTGTGTAATCAGAACAGTAGTCTGTCAGATTATAGGTTACAGATATGAGTGGTGTTCCTGCCGCAGCAGAGTGAGGCAGATAGTGACACACCCAGCATTTTACTGTTAAACCATGTGTGGTCAGCTAAAACTACTAGTTAGCTAGGTGTTCTTGTGCAGGTCCCTCTCATGTTTGTGAATGTCAGTTTCCGTCGGTACCTAGAGGGATGTCTGCACTAAACAAAATCAATCCATAAGTAATTACCAATATGGCTGCTAAAATCACTACCCCATGACATACTTTTGGATAAACGTTTCAGATAAACATTTTGCAAAAGAATATGTACAGTTCACACAGACACAATAACTTCTGTGTTCCAGATATCTTCACCAGGGCCCTCAGCCTTGGATTCAGCTGTTTCTTTCATGCTTGTGATGTTATGTCTTCAGTTTCCTTAAGTGGGGGAAGGGAGAGGTTGCTAGCACTTCACCCTATTATTCACTCTTTCCTAAAAGGAATTCATAAATAAATAAATACACTAACACAACCCCTAATTAACAGATGACGATAATATTTGGTTGTGAATATCAAATAATAAGCATAAAATCAGTTAAGATTTTATTTTTTAAATAATACCTTATATATAATTATTATAAATGTTAGGCATACTGATATTTCTAGCGTGCAGTTAGAAAATAAAACCATACATCTACTTCTCTAAACACACACGTTTTTATCTGGTGTATTTTTTTCATTTTCAGGCTTGTTTAGTTCCTTGCTAATCAGTTACCAGCAATCGTACTAGTAGGCTTCTATATAATTTATGCTATTTCACCCTTTGCATTTATTAATTTTAATGCACAGGTTATTCAGTTAAGTAGCTTATTAGCAGGGAGACAACTTGGGTTTAGAAACGTAGAGACTGAGACGTTACACTTTGTATCACCCGGAAGCATGATCTTCATCGGTTCTGTTTAATTAATCTCTCAGTAAATAAATTTTTATTATTTAAGAGGAATATGTATAGTATAAAAAATTCTCCTCCAATGTTCTTTCTTTCTCTCTCTCTCTCTCTCTCTCGCTTTCATGCCTGCTACCATTCTGCGGAAATTCCGAATAAAGAAATTGACATTCAGCACATCTGTATCTGTCAAAATATCAATATTCGTGCACATCTGAATATCGTATTCGGGAAGTCATTCCAGAAGCACCAGGACTTGTCGGGCTTTGTAGCCAAGACACTGTGTCTGGTCAAGGTGTTGCGGGACTCCTCGATGACCGCCAGATCCAATTGGATCTGCTGGACCTATTCCCTCATGATCTGAGAGCTGGCTTATGGGACCTAAATGTGCTGAAGGTGGATCAATTGGTCAGGACGAGTGCTAGTCTGTTCTGGAATAATATAGAGAATATCTCAGTTTTGCCACACCTGATTTCTTTGAGAGGGACGAGGTCTTCACCTAATTTCACCAGGTGAGACTGTGCTGTGTCCCATGGCGAAGCTCTGTGTCCGCTCCCTCTCTACCTACTTTTTTAGCACAAAACACTTGCTAGGTGGCAACTTACTTTTGAGGACCGATAATAACATAACGTGATCCAGCCTGAAACACTCTGGACTAGCTGGTTGTATATCTGCTTTTGAGCCCTCCGGGCAGCCTCTGCCTATTCTCAAACAAAAAATGACCTGATTCTGCATCCCCATCGCATACTCTTCCAGTGAACGGTGTGGAGAATGCTCCTCCTCCCATGCATCTCGGGTGATGTCCAGTAGCCTGCACGGGTGGTGAAAAGGATGCAAGTAAGGAGTTAGTCCCAGCCCAGCTAACTCAACTAACTTCTGGTTGAATTGTTCCACCTGGCTTTTGGTTTGGTGATGGTATACAGACCACCACAGCTGCTTGGCACAGAATAGCTGGCATAGACTTTACACGGTGAGGATTTCCTTGGGCTCAGTTCTGGGGTGATGGCTTTCCGGGTGCAGGTCCGGAGCAGGACGGCCATGGGTTATTATTTGGCGTTATCCACCGGGAGGTATTGAAAATCCCCCCTGGGAAGGGGCCCAATCTGCAATCTCCATCTGAATCTGCAATACCGTATTAAAAATGCCAGGCCTCTGGAAGCGCTACAGGTGGCGTTGCGGAAGGCAGTCTTTTGTTGTCTTTTTCCAACAAAAAACAGGCGAAGAAAACTTTGTGCCCTGCAATATTATCGTCAGAAATTTAACACAGGATTTCTTTTGTAGTGTTTTGCTCTTAGATACTAAAAAATAACTATGCTCTTTTGTAAGTTTGTGTTTGTGTACAATCAAAATGATTTTCAATTGATCAAAAATTTTGTTAGCCACAACCATTTTATTTATTTGTTATTTATGTTTTGGACACATTTAACAAGGGTATGAATAAAAATGGAAGTCACTGTAAATAAGATACCTTCCAGTGCTCCTTTTGTAATTTTTTTGCTTTGGTTTAAATGTTTATAAATGTTATTTTGTGTACATTATCAACAGTATCATATTTCTTCATTAAGCAGTGAATGTACATGAATAGGATTTTATGATAAGCAATGTCTCTGAGCTGAGGAGGAAAACATATTTGATGCACTTGTTTCAGATGGGACTGAAGGAGGTGTGGTGGAGGTCAGGGATTTCAAAAAGCGAGCCAAAGAAGGTGAGCAATCGGGTTGACAGCTTTCTAGGGGTTGCACAACATGTATTTGCTTTTAAGGCCTGTTTTTTAAATTTAGACCTCAAAATAATCTATTGCACTTAAATTCTTAGTTTGAGCCTGTTAATTTTAAGGAAAAAAGATCTCCCTGATGACTCAGTACCTCAGCCATGTAATGCATACGCAGATAGTTCTACAAGAACTGTGCACACAAGGTATTATTTGAAATATAGTCAGCTAAAGATAGTGCCTTGCAAAAGTATTCAGAAAATTCTGAATACCCCCTGAAAATTCTCTCATAATACTGAATTCAAAAATGGGGCATTGAAATTCTGAAACTCAGAATCAATTATTGTTTGGTGACTGGTTTTCTGACTAATAATATCTGAAATGTTTCTTGCATAAGTATTCAATCCCAGTGAAGTGAAGTCCAAACAGCATTCTAAAGAAGTTAGATATGAAGTAATACATAAGCACTTCTGCAGATGTCCAGAAAGCTAGACAAAGCTGCGATGTGGGAAAATATTTTATGGTCAGATGAGACTAAGATAGCTCTTTAAGTTTTGGCCAGAAAAACACACCATCCTTATTGTGAAGTATGGTGGGCACAGAATCGTGGGAATGCTTTTCGGCACCAAGGACTGGGCTTCTTGTTAGAACTGAAGGAAGAATTGGTGTAGTAAAATGCGGTTAAATGCTGCAAGAAAACCTGCTTCAGCCTGCTTCAGTCTGCTAAAAAAACTGAAGCTGGAGGGAGGAAATCCCATTCTGTGAACCTGTGGCACTATTTGAAAACGACCTTCTGCCAAGACCGATGCGTCAAAATCAATCCGACACTGTGTGGAAAGCTAGGAAATACTTACTTAAAAGACTTAAGTTGTTATTGCAGCAAAAGGTGGCTCTACAATATATATGATGTGTGGGTGTTAAATATTTACGCAAGCAACATATTTCTGTTTTTTTATTTGTCATCCAAATATAAAAACCAATGTCACCTTAAAATTATTGGTTATGTGTGTCATGGTTTTAAAATAAAATATCAAACAGGACAAAATGCCAATGTACTGTTTGTAATTCAATAGTAGAAGAGAATTGGTCAGGGGTCTAAAGACTTTTTCAAGGCACTATATGAGTTGGATTTGAACCAACAAACTCCAGCTAATATGATACAGTCTGCCCTCAGGCTCGCCTTTACCCATTGAGGGTATAAGCTCTATTTTTTGAGGGTGTTTTTTTGGAGATGTTAAAGTGCTGTTTGTAAATCCAGAGATTAAAATCTGCAAAATGGTGGGATTTAACGCTACTTTTCTGACTGACAGCTATTTTGACTCCATTTAAATTTGATGTTACCAATAAAGAAATATAATATTTTTATATGTATTTTAGCTGCCTGTCAATAAAATAAAAGTAATTGCAGCAACAATTTTTTTAAACACTAAAAACACTTTAGTTTTGTATGTCATGTTATATTTATGCCACCAGAAGGCAGATATGCACAAGTAAATGGAGTAATTTTAATATCTAAACATTATATGGTTATTGTAGAGAGTCACTGTAAAAAACAAAAACTACAAAGTAAACATTTAAACAAAAACGTGCCTTTTTTTGGGGCAAACTAACTCAACCAATTACATTATTATTATTATTATTATTATTATTATTAAGATTTAAGTGTTTGGCCCACTAGCGTCTTCCCTTTTTCCTAATTTGGCCTTTATTATAAAAATGCTGTAGATCCCTGTTTTTTACCATCTAATTCCACATTTGTATTATTTAAAATATTGAAATTTCTTGTCAGTGTGCAGTGAAATGTCCAGGTATCGCGCCCTCAGCCCCTTCCTGTGTATGGACATGACATACATCACTTGCTTGCTGAAAGAAGGCTTTGGATTTAAAGACGGCACCACTCTGCAGGTGAGGAACACAGTTGGAGAAAATACATTTGTGTTTAAGCAAACATAAGATATTCTTTAGCAAAAAAGATACTTTGACCTAATATAGATTATATTTAGTGTTAATTTTCTCCTCCTCAGCTCACTAAAAAGGTGAACAATGTTGAGGCTAGCTGGGCTTTGGGGGCCATTTTTGACCACTTCAAGAAGCTGAAAATCCACTGAGGGCAGCCATGCAGCGCCATCTTGTAGTAAGTTCAGAAAGTTAGAATTTGCCATTTCCTGTTACATTACAGACATTATTAATTTATGGATCTTGAAAAGTATGTTCTACTGTGAAAGATTGTTTTCCTATCTTTCTTAGGTTTGATTCGGCCAGCCAACATTAACAGTTCATGATCCTGTGAATTAACAGTGCCACGATGGGTATCTCCGTAAACTTTACCTGCTTTTGCATATGTATGTCGTTGAGATTTGTAACTAAACATTTCTATTGAAAAATATACATTCTAGATCATTAAACAGAACATACAAACCAGTACATAATGACAAGTATTTTAAATCAATGACATTAATGAATTTCTTAATAAAGACAGCCAAATTAGAAAATATTGCGGATATGAATAGCATGCGTGTTAATCTGTCTATGAATAGGGAGATTAATAATATGTCAGTAATCCATAGCTAAATGCAGTCGCTTTGTTTAGGGGTAAATCTTTTTAAAGATGTAATGTTTCTCAAGTTCATTATGTTTGCTAAACAGAGTCAAAGACATTATAGAATGTCTTCTCAGCTATTCCTTTAATGTAAAAACAATATTAAATGCTAACCATGCAAACCATGGTAGAGGTTTCACAAAGGTGATGTGAACATAAAAATTTATTCATAATCTGGTTTATTGCTGGAAGCATGAACTACTCAATTACAATATATTCAGTGGTTAGGCATGTAAAGTTCAGGTCCTAATACATATTATGATTTTTTTGTCAAAACTACTGATTATTTTAGGTGAGATGTTTACATACTCATAATAAATTTGAACGACTTTACTGTAAATAAACTTAATATATAAGTGTTTACATTTATATGGAATGATAGCAAAAGCATTGGTTTGTCAGATTAAATTGAATAATTTTATGCAATATATAATAACTGTGGAAACTAACCAACAAGAAGCAATGGTTTTAAGATTGATGACAGGTTGTTCACAGTAACCATAAGCCTTAAAGTTCTTTTTTTTAAACTTATTTCAGTTTTCAATATGAGATAAAACTATTTAATGAAAATTTTAGGAGCAAACTAAAAAGTCAGATTTAATACTGGCATCTGTAAAATTTGATTACATTGTATAATAATATATTTTGTTAAATATTTGTTATGTTATTCTACTTACCAACTTTAAAACATTCTGATATTAAATAAAACAACTGGAATTGTAACAAGGCTGTAATGTCTTTAATTCGATTACCCATTTTAAATAATTAATCTTGCTATTTAAGGCTTAACTGCTTGATTTTAAGGGTATAAAAAATATGAGAAACTACAACCCTTAACAGTGCTTTTGTAATGGAATGCCCTTACATTTACATTTGTTTTATTTATTTAGTAGATGCTGTTATCTTGGACGAATTACAGCTAGTTCATATAAGACAACTCAGGCAATAAAAGGTTCCGGAGCATTATAATTGCTACAAGATATTTCTCTATAGTAGTCTACAACACAGAAAAAGTCCCTTATATTCCAACAACTACAAAGATCCTAAAACAACTAGGGAGGTAAGGAAGAATCTAAACAGTTGCCAGCAAAAGACAGGATGTGACTCGGCAGTCTGAAAATCTATAATATATATATATAAATATAAATAAAGGGTGCACAAACCATGCTTAACATGTTACTCCCTGAAATAATATGTCTGGCTAATGACTCAAGTGATGAACAAGATTAGAAACCATTGTATCAGGAAATAATGCGTGTACTGAAAACTGCACTGAAAATGCTCAGGTCCACTGATAATCACAAAACATACTTTAGATGTATAGATCTGTCAGATTCAGATTTCTTGATTTTCATGCTTGACTTTTAATTTTTAATTAAAAAAATTTTTTAAATTTATTTTTTAAAATTTTATTTATTTATTTATTTTTAAACTGTTGCTTTTGCTGTTAAATTAAATTGTATCATGCAGAGTAAACAACCCGAAATCACAGATAGGCACACACCAACAGACAGGCACTAAGACTATATCACAAACATGAATGCGGGATATGGGAGGTGCTGAGAGTACAGCAACAACTCCTCTATCAGAGGGAAAGAGGCGGTGGGGATGCAGGATAACAGACAAAAAGCAATTACCCTCCATTACCAAGTTCAGGACTACTCATAGGTCTGGATCACCTTGCTGGTAGTCAACCCATCCTCTCACACTCACGGCAGTCCATAAACTCAGCTCACTGGCCAGGACAATATTCAGGTGTGCAGGGCCACCAGGACAACCCGTCAGTGTAAATATGACTCCAGCCCGGTGTTGGGCGGTGAATTGGAATGCCTAGAGCGGTTAAATCCACCTACCTGCAAGTAAGACAGTAATTTCTTTAGTCTTACTAAATGTGTGGAATTAATAAACCACCGTTTTCCCTCAGATCGGACTGTGATAGTACAGCTCTGAGGCCTTCATCCCTGCTGTCAGTTTATCATATGAATGGCTGCTGAGGGTCAGGGGCTTGAAAAAAAAAAAACGGGCTTGAGAGTGGGCCAGCTTGAGGGCATTAACCATATAATGTTCTGCTCAAGAGTTTGGTAGAGCAAAGAAATACGTTTTTCATCGCTTTTGTCTTAGTGAGGACATTAAAGGGCTAAAAGCTGATTCGTTATTGGGTCCCCAGTTAGAATAATTGCCGTTTCTCAGCAGAGGATGCATCGGAGCAGAAACTGTGGAGTAACTGCCAACAAATCAGCTGTAATATGACACTGTATTGTTGGCCAGTCTTTCACAGTTGCAATCTTGTCCTGCTCTGTCATGATCACTGTCACACTCTGCTTGTGTCCCAGGAATGAGACCACTCACTGTAGCAGCATGCACTTTTCCCAGATTTAACTTGGAGGTAAAATATGACTGTAAATAAATGTGTTAATTTAAGGCGCAGCGGGGGCTAAGGTGTTTCTCTCAAAGGTTGTCTTTAATGGGACAGCTTAAGTGTTTGTATGTACACAACAACAACCAAACCCTCAATCTAGTACTACAGGAGATAGGGAGATCAGTTGTCTCAGAATTATTATATTGAAGTTGATTTCACCAAGATAACCTCGCCTACTTTATTCTAGATTTCGGCTGACGGATCAGTTGTTCCTCTGGAGTCTTAATATTGAATTCCAGAAGTTGACCGGCTTTATCCTTTTTTTTTTTTAAACGTCTGTCATATGAGTTGTCTCTGAAGTTTTATATAGTCAAGTTTAATAAATCAAGTTAGCCTAGCTAGCTTGTTTTAATTCCCGATGTTGCATATTCTCCTGGTTTTCTTTCCAAATCTGTTCTCCTCAAAACACCATCACCCTAGGCCTACTGCTCTCAAAATGCACAGCTCAGAAATCAAAATATGTGTTTGAAATGGATAGATTAAAATCTGCTTTAATGAAAACATCCAGCTTATCTGCTTTTTTTTCAATTAAAAACTAAAGTGTTTAATAGTGAAAAGAGATTCTTAAGGTGCGTGATGTGCAGAAGTATCATTGTTGTGTAGCTCAGTCTACAGACATTAAGTGCTTCAATTATTATGAATTGTTAGTTACCTTTTGGCTCATTATTGGCACCAGGTATAAGCTATATGTGGCGTCCCAGACAGTCAGCTCCCCTAAGTTTTGTTCCTGCAACCCTGTGTAAAAACAGACCGGTACTAAGACAATGTCGCTCGTACAGCCACACAGACACTTTTTGAGAATGTAGTGTTTGAGACTGGGAATTAGTTTAGCATCAAAATCTACAACTTTATCTTGTGAGCAATATGGCATTATTGGTATGCCACTGATGTCAGGAATAAGTGGGATGGGTGGCTATCTATGTAGAGAGTCACAACTTATGCCAGCAAAGATTAGTCTTTATTAGTAACATGAAACCTTCCATTCAGTAGGAGCAGTATTGTTACTTTGCGTTCTCCTGCCCCTTCTATTCAGTAGGAGCAATATTGTGACTTTGCATTCTCCTGCCCCCTCCATTCTGTAAGAGCAGTATCAGTCACTTTTCTCTCAAATACTTACATGGGGCATGCAGCAGAGCTTGCTTTAGTCACTCGAATGCTGAATAACGGAGATTTGCCATGGCCTTGTTCCACATAGCTGCTTTTTGCTGGATTTCGTTACCTGATTATCTGTTCCACGTTGGCACATTCAGGTTTAAATTGGCGGGTTAACAACATTCAGTATCAGGATCATTGGGCATGCCCCTTCTGCCTGAAAAGGGAGTAGCGCTGCGCAAACAAAAAAATCATCCAGTCATATTTTTTCATCCAGACCAAAAGGAAATTGATGGGGACTTATGAAAAATATAAACCTATAATAAAAGTAAAATACAACACTGAAAAATATGCAGTGGAATCATAGAAAAGACTTTTTTTTTTTAATGGATAAACTAAATATATTGTAATATTATTATATGCATTGTTTGTTTTTTTAATTCAACCTCAGTAAAATATTATTATTAATTAATTAATTAATACATTTACAGTATAAATTATACTTATAAATGCAATTGAATTTGCTTGCAGTAAGTAGCCTATACCTGGTTCAAGTCATGACCCTTGCCGCTTTGCTTCAATATTGTAAATTAGGCAAACGGAGTGAGATCAACTGAGTCTTGAATGATGTACAGTATTAAGGTCTGGTGTCACCTACTGTCAAGCTCTATGTGGCGGCAGGATGTGCTGCCAGGAGCCACACCCTCAAGTGTGGGAATACTCCTAGGCCAGCGCTGCTGGTAAGACAAGCTATGGGGCCACACCCACAGCCAAGACCTCAGCATGTTCTGTGTTGTAGGGATCAAGCAAAGTCCAAACAAACTACATTTATCTTACATTTCATCAGCGAATTACATCATCAGCCACCGCCCCAAAGACAGTGCTTTAACAGTGTCCCCAGTCACAGAGAGCCAGTAGCAGGTCATAAACCACATTTTTCCTTATAAGCAGAGAACAGACATTCCTCGCTCTCTTTCACTAAGGCCTCTCCAGGCCTAGCTCTAACAAGAAGCCCCCAACAAACTATGCTATGGCCTCTCCAGGCTGTGCTCTGATGACAGAAATAACAATGCTCTTCTGCTCCGACCTCTCCAGGCTTAGCTCAGTGGAACAGGGTAAAGGAAACCCGAAAATGAATCTTCAAACTGTGATTGAGACTCTGAGCAAATAGACTACTTTTGCAACTCATTCAAGCTAATCTTTCTCTCCACATAATATGCTAGCGCTCTCACCAGGCATAGCATGCAAAGCTGTCATTCCGTGCCATGCACCACTATTGGAATACTCACCAATTGTAACTAAACTGGGAACGAGTGGAGGCTACACACAGGATAAGTTGCAGTAGCCTACACCTGACTGAGAAAGTCTTGGCGACTGTGCAGTTCCCACATTAGGCCGCACAGGAGCTGCATCATAAATAAAAATCAAGCTACGCAGAATGGGAGCAGTGCAGCCCTGAACCTGTACCACCCTGAACATATGAGAGAAAACAAGGAGCTGGAAACTGAGTAATTACATGCCACCATGGTGGTTGATGTAAGATGTCATTGTGTTGTCCATTCGGAGACAAACAGGTTAATCCTCTTGATCTCCTCTAAAAAGGACTGCAGGCTCTGGAGCTAGGGAGAGGCGTTGGGAAAAAAGAGAGAGGCTTTGGAAAAAAGGCAAGACCACTGTCGCAAACCAGTTGCCTGGTCGGACTGAATGTGACAGCTGCTTTTAGGTAAATATCCCTCACAGGACGACTGCAGCTTCCCTTAGCTGAAAGATCCAGCAGATGGAGGTGGCTCACAAGGGTGACCCCAAGGGCACCATTGTTGGCCACCTCTTTCCATACCTCTTTGGAACGCTGCAAAAGATCATCCACCGCTGGGATAAAGGTATGCTCCACCATAATAGCCGCACCGCCTTTTGACAGTGCCTGAAAGCTTAGCCTGAAACAACCACAACAGACATCAGTTGAAGAGCTGTCCCATCCAAGCAGGCCAAGCCATGCTCAGTGTATCCACTGCTCTCCACATAGACAGAGTGAGGTCTCTTGGCAGGGACAGGAAATTTGATACAGCCGCCTCAAGTCCGCTATCATTGAGGAAAGGTCCTTCTTCTGACCCCCAAAACCCTCTGAAGAAGTCAACCTAAGTCTCCAACTTTGCGATGGAGGCCTATTGCCGTTGAAAACTTTGCACATGCTGTCCCACCGGTTCTTGTCTGGGGATCTATTCATATTTCTGGAGCCATAAGTTGCCAACATTTTAAATTCATTTTAAAACTTAAGTCCAATTATTATTTTTTTATTATCAAATGCATAATTCGTTTTTGTGAGTCCCTCTAAAAACTCTCCAATCATACCACCAATTAATTAATAATGTTATTCCGTTTTAAACTGAGGTATATTTCACGTTGGTTTATTGGTAATTAGCTTTCTAAGTGTGTTTACTTGATTTGTGTTTTATAGGGGTTTAATGTAGGCTATCAGTACTTTTCTGGGTTCTTTTGATCTAAGATATAGCTTATTTATATATCTGCTTTCAAATAATTATATGTATTTAACATAAATGTTTTAAACAGATTGTATGTAAAAATTGAATATATTAAAAATTAATATAATCTGAGTGGTTTAATTATTATTTCTATAGCTTTTTTTAAAACATAACTTCATATTGTCACTAGTTACTTCATTTTTTTTATCATTTAGTTACGCTGCCGCTGCTCAAAAAGTCAAAAAGTTTTAAAACAGCTGCATTATGTCTCATTTGACTTGCCATTGTTAAAATGGGTGCATTTGTGAACCTTATCTAAAAGTCCTCATAAAAAGCAAGTGAAACAGCAGCATGTACAGCGTTTAATGCATACGTGCACGTATTAGCTTTAGGAATTAGTGCAGTTTTTAATCCTGTGTGTGTGTGTGTGTGTGTGTGTGTGTGTGTATATATATATATATATATATATATATATATTTATTTTATTTTTTTTCCTTTATTATTTGCTATTTATTTATCTCAAATGTAGACAACAGGCAGATTTCAGAAAAAATAATCCCTTTTCTGTTGGTTAAATGTTTCGTCGTATACACTAGTAAAGCACACGACGTAGATGGAGTTCCGAGTTCTCGGCTCGACATCAGACCAGCTGGAGATAATTGTCCCAACGTCTTCAAACTTCTGTTGAAATCTACGTCACGGGGTCAATTTCACTTCCTTGGTTTTAAAGGTAGACACACCTGAAAACACAAAATGGTTCATTTGTTGTCTTTCAGTCGAGAAGAAAGGAAACACCCATAGACCTGAGTATTAAATATCAAACATCAAACGATACGCAGTAGTATTACTTGGATTTACAAGGAACATACATCGCAAATAAGAACGGTCTATTCTAATCAAAACAGAGAAGACGGCTTGCATTTAAAGCAATTAACCGTACCTCTTTTTGTAAACAAAGGCTGCGCACACAAAGCACTCATCGTTTAGGATGATTCAGTACCAAACTGAATTGTTATTGTGCCTGTCAATACTGTTGCTCCAGGCATTCTGTCCGGTCGAGTCCTTTGGGGACCAATGTTTGCAAAATTACAGGAAGGGAAAGGAGGACTTTGTTGTGGATATAAATGGGTCGGTGAGGGCAGGGGCCACTCTCATTGCCTCCCCGACTGTACAGAACTCAAGCGACTGCCTGCTTTCTTGTTGCAAAACCCCTCATTGTAATTTGGCTTCGATCGAACAAGGTTCAGAAAAGGGCTCTATCAAAGCTTGCTACCTATTCGACTGTATGTATCTGCAAAAAAACGTCTGCAGGTTTGTCAAGAGAGAGCGGTTCAACATCTACATCCTAAATCCTGACCTCAAAAATTTAATTGGAGGGGGACAGACAAATCCGGGTAAGTCTCCATTATTTTAGAGCTGTACTAAAGATTGTTTTACTACAAATGGGGCATGCAGCCGCCAAGCAATCCAGAAAAAAAAACCACGCACACTACACCCTCTATTTTTTAAAATAAGCTATTTTCCTTATTCATTTGCGTCATTGTTTTAAAAACGTCAATGCTAAAGGTTCCCATTAAAAAGAATACAAAATGTAATGTTGGGTTATTAATGGCTCGGGTTATTGCCTTTCAAAGCATGCATGTTTTGAAATTGCGAATACTGAACATCTACTTGTAATTTTTGAAAATTTTAAAACTACATGTAAAAAGTCAAATACTTGTGGAGTATATCCGCATTCTTTTTTAACGTTGATGTTATGTTATGACAAACATTATCTAAATTGGCCGTTCGGCAGGAAACCTTGCGTCTACTCTGTCTAGTCTACTCTGTCTAACCGTTCTAATTCTTTTTTAGTTATGCCCAAAAAGCCATTGGCCCAATGTAATTCAGTGGCATAGTAGGTAAAATGTTTTATCCTGGTCGATTATAGCATGACTTTCCTGTTCTAAAATTACTTTGCAACACACAAATTTCTACCCTGACCTGATATATAAACCCAGATCTGAAAACAAGCATTTTCTCGCTGACGTCTTATGGATTAGTCTTGGGGGTGTTCCCGTGTGCTTCTCTCTTGTTAGACCAGATTTTGCATGTACTCAGTGTACTACTGAAACCCAGTGATCATACTTTATTAGTAGATGCCTGGTTTGCGCCTGTATTCATGTTGTGTAATTCATGACGCAAATTAATACCATGCGTGTTCAATAGGAAAATATTGCCTTTTTGCCATATAGCGTTATGAATTTTCGTCTTCAGATTATCGACACAAGGTAGGCCATTGAAAAGTATAGGAAGTCACCAGTCCTCTTGGCTTACTTACCTGTTTACAGTTACTGTCTAAAGCCCCACCCATATCCTCAGTGTATCTGTGTTTACACCTTTTCCTGAAATCACAAATGAATCATAAAACTAGCAGTCTGAGAACAGTCATAATGCAGTTTTGGTTGGTTTTACATGCAGAAATTAAAATCTGAATCGCTGATAGGACAAAAGAAAAAAAGAATTCATGAATTGTGGATTGTGGTGGAAAAAAATGGACAAAACCAATAATGAAGAAGAAACTTATTTCAAGGGATACCAATACTGGAGATGTTATACAAACTTTAAAAAACTAGAGTTAGACACTAGTGTTATGTGAATGTCATAATTTTGACGAACTTCCAGTTGTAGTGCCTTAATGTGCAGAAATGGAAATAAGCAAATTCTCCACCATGCACTTTACTTCTCTGGAAGGTCTCTGGAATCTAACCTGTCCATTGATATGTGTGTGCATGCATGCGGATTGTGGAAAACAATCACTGTTTTACATCCTATGATGTCACTCTGTTGTCAGAAGAGTTGGACTCCACCTTTGAATTGCTAACATTTCTTGAACTGTTCTTAAGCGCTTCATAATAACTATTTCTTAACACTATAATCTGATGAATCGTTTCCAGTATCCAAATGAAGACATTTAACTTGCGTCTCCTGGTCCACTAGCAGCATGTTTCACTAAATTTCACTAAAATTCCTAAGACCTGTAGTTTTATAAAACGTGTGTGTGTGTGTGCGCGCGCGCAATGCATATTCTTGATGCAGTTGTAATTTTGTACTTTCTCATTGCAACTACTTCAACACTCATCTCTAAAACAGACATCCCAACAGTCTATAATTAGACCGAAATATCATCATCCGCTCAATACAATTTTTGCCTGCACCAATCCCAAAAAAACCATCCCAACTCTCTCCTCCCAAATGTTTTTACACAAACAGTTATTTGATTGTAGTTTAACATGGAGTTAAATTGTGGTTCTTCAAAGGTGATGAAGACAAACGTCCGATCGCTGATGCAGGGGCGGATAAAGTAATTCAGCCCATGGAGATGCTGCTGTTGGATGGAATTGAGAGCTGGGATGACAAGAAGATTGTCAGTTATCAGTGGAAGCAGCTCCAGGGGAACTCCTCAGTCATTATAAAGGTGTGTGTCGATCTCTCTATCTCTCTATCTGCTTGTGTGTATTGATGTAAATCTAAGCCAATTGTCCCCTAGAAAACAGACCTGGAGGACCAGGTTAAAGTTCTCAACATCTCCGCCGGAGTGTATGTGTTCCAGCTGACCGTTACCGATTCAGGTGGCCATTCAGACACCGCGAACGTCACCGTCTTTGTCCTCACTCCGGAGCAGTCGGAAAGTGAGTACCTCCACACCGTGAGAGAGACGAGCCGAAAGCTCTGGGGTCAAAAGAGTAAAGGGGATCAAACAAGTTAAGTGTTAGACAACGCAGATGTGTACCTTTTTCACTCCCAATCAACCTTAAAATAGTGTGTTAGTTTTTCTTTTGTTCAACAAAAAAACACCTTGCAAGATTAAGTATGGGACGTGGCATCCCCAAACGCCTCTGATGCACAAATGACCGGCCCAGCGTAAAAAAATGCTTCGATTTGATGACAATTTAAAAAATTGGATTCTTATTTGCAGATGAGAAGTAGGCCATGTCAGTATTCTTACAGTTTGTATAAAATTGTGCTCATTAAACACATACTACTTGTGTTGATTTTGTACAGGAACAAAAGGTTTTATATCACAATAACATTTTAGGTGATATCTGCAACTGAAGCTACATAGCTCTCATTGGTTTGAGACCCATGCTATAGTTAAAGGTAGCAATTAATTGTGAAACTATGTAACAACTGGTTATTTTTTTGTGTGTTCACATGATGTAGGCCACTCAGGCCCATGGCATTTACTTAAATTTGATCCTTCTGGGTGTCAGCTTCAAGTCTTATTTTGCTGTGACTGGACGTCAGGGGAAAGACCCTGTTTGTCGCACCAGGAGACCGTATTATAATTTGGAACTAATATCCAGTAAATTTGGATATAGCACAGATGTAAGCCCTCCATGGTATTCCTGCTGAAACAGGAATCAATTCACTCCTTACTTTTTGGAACCGGTCTGTCTGGTTTGGCTGGTGGGTAAATGCTCCCACGAAAGGTGTGCCAGACTTGCACAACAAACAAAAAGGCTATGAACTAAGACCAGTGTTATTATTCATACATTTTTCTGTGGTCAATCACTGGCAAGTAAAAAGAACAGTTGACGGAAACATTGTTGCTTAATGTTTTATAAAAGTCCTGCAGCCCAAATGTGGTGTAAATGAAACCTTTTCATATAGTCTTTCTCACTGCTGCTCATTGTGACCATGGGCAAAAGTACATGGTTATGACAGATTATGATAAAAGTAGGCTGGATAAGGAGATTGTGTGACCTTGTTTTGCATTGAAAGTGATGTTCAATTAAACTTCAGGCTAGGCCAGGAAGGGACATCTTGTAACCATATATGATCAGTCTCACTTTGGCTTTGTACGGGAGTGTCCATGGAGACTGTCGTATTTGTATTTGCTTACATTTCCATTTTGAGCTTGCTGGTTTGCTTATTAACAAAAGTAATTTTTATTGTTTTGTAGTTCAGTCATTACTGTATAGCTTACAGCTGAAAGTTTAATGTGCACATATATAAATGCCATGGGCTGTTTGGCTCTGACTGAGTATTATGATTCAGTGTTGCTGAGCGCCACCCTGTTTAGCATGAGCTCCGATCAGCAAAGAGGTTTTATTCGAATGATCCCAGATGTGAAAGCTGGTTCTTAGTCTGTGCAATAGCTTTATACTACTTCTCTCTGGATGAATTCAATATCCTTAAATCCCAGACTTCCCTGAAGGCTTTGTTGTTTTTAAGCAAAAGTATTATGTTGTTAACTGGTGCGCAAATGAGATTACAAGATGTGTAAGTTACTTTGGATTTAAGGGTTTGTTAATCTTGTAACAATACATAAATAATGTGAAACTTTGTGATGTTTCCATCCCAGCTGGAAAACCTGTTTCCCATCTTTGTGTTGTTTCATCGCTGCTCCCAACTGTCTTAGTCTTTGGTTTTAACTCATTACACCCATGAGGACAAGAACCGACCTGTATGCTAGATGGAGGCCTGGTTTCTGACACCTGTACAGGGTTAAATATGGCTTTGTTTGCATTTTAATTGTATATTTAAGGAACTTAATTTAGTGTGTCATCGACAGATTTTTTTTCATGTTAATAAATAATTTACAATGATTTGTAGGTTGTTTGAAATATACATAAATAAACTGTGGTACAACAGTGGGTCCCACCCGTTTAAGACCGGGTTGCCTGAAATTCTGAGCCAGACGGCTGATTGCCAACAGTCCTAAGCTAAGTAATTGGTACAGCTGGCGGCAATGGTTCAATTTGCCTTAGAGGCTTAGAACAGTGGAATTTAGTCAGTGGGGATCAGTGGGTTGTGTGGTTTCGATAGCCACTGTGTAAAAGTAACACATTATTATTGCAATTTTTTGTAGAGTTGTGGATGTGGGCTCAAGTCATACTGGTTTGGATTCGGCTGAAGGCTGCATAATAAATGACTCCATCAGTATTGGGGTTCATTGATCACTTTTGACTTGTGCCTCCCAAGACTATACGGTTGCTTGGTCTTGATATAGCTTTGACTAAAATATTCTTTAACATGAACAATAAATGCTTACATTTATTGAAAAAGTTTTCAACACCAAAAGCTAAAATTTAGGTATAGAGAATCTGGAATGAAAGTCACTTTTGAATTTTATGAACATGTTGGTGCCATGAGATTCACATCTGGTTAGTCGGACCATTGTGATATAGGTTTCCCCATTTTAAAAGACCATTTGTTGACCATTTTCCATTTTTAACATTTTTGTGCGCACATTAAACACATACTACTTGTGTTTTTTTTTTTAAAGGTATTTCCACGTTTGTCCCTGCTAATGTCTGTTGTGGTGCCTGTCTATCCTCAGATCGCTGCCTTGCCCACAAGAAGGTAGGACCCTGTCGGGGATCCTTCCCTCGCTGGCATTACAATGGGACCACTGGGATGTGTGAGAAATTTGTGTATGGGGGCTGTAAAAGGAACTGGAACAACTACCTCTCTCTTGAGGAGTGCCAAAGCAGCTGTATGGGCGTGTCAGGTAAGGCTCCCTTGTAGAGAAGGTGTGTTGCTGAGATTAAAACTTTCATTTGTCTGCATGTTCCTGGAGGTCAGACCACTGTACTTTTGTTTTTCCCCTTTGCAGATATTTCAGCTCCTGGTGGTAGAAAGTTTCCAACCTCTGCTCTTGAAGGTAATTGGAAGGAAAGCCATGTCTACTTCAAGAGACATGAAGAATTGTGGTGATTAAGGGAGGAGTTTTTGCCCCCTCACTAATACACCTTTTAGTTGGAGAATATGGTTTGCGACATGATTTGTTATTTTTCTGCTAATGTATCAATGACTATGGCATTTCAGGTTTGCAATTTGTGACGTTGTCTCTTGTCCAGTTGAGGTCTGTAACTCTTCTTGCGAGGAAGAGCACTTCCGCTGCAGTAACGGCTGTTGCCTGGACAAACAGCTGGAATGTGATGAGAAGCCGCAGTGCAGCGATGGCTCTGATGAAGACTCCTGCAACAACCGTACGTCACTGTAGCATTTAAAACAGAAATCCCGTAATGCCCAGCCAACTTAATCTCACCCAGCCTCTGTGTAAAATATGACCTGTCAAGTAATCATATATAAAACCTAGTTAATTTGGTTTAACAACTTTGTTTCCTTAGTTAATAAGACCTTCAGTCATTTGCTGGAAATTCCTGTAAATGAACAGCTAGGTGAGTTTTGTTTTCCCACTATCCTGTTCATCTGTTTGTAAGAGTAGCCTTACCTTGGAAGTGTAGCAGTTTTGTCAGCTCTCCTGGGTATCTCTACCCCTTCCTCCATCAGTACGCTGCACTGAGCCACCCCAAACCGGGCACTGCCGGGCCCACCTGACCCACTGGTTTTACGATCCACTGGAGAGGAAGTGCGCACACTTCACCTACGGCGGCTGTGGTGGCAACCAGAACAACTTTGAGTCTGAAGACCTCTGTATGGAGAGCTGCAAATCAGTCACAGGTAACCAGAATTAATGAACCCTGTTCCATCAAGACTTAAGTAGAATTTTATGTCGGCTAAATTGAAATATATATTTCAACTAATTAAATTCCTTCCAGAAACGGACGTCTTCCTTCAAGGTGTCTTTGAGCGCTTGGAGGATAAAGAAAGCCATCCAGGTATGCTCTATAAGGTTCTTGCATCTTTGAGTACTTTCCCAGTTCATCTCTCTAATTTTTCAGATAAAATGTTATTTACCACCATATTACTATGTCTTCAAAGACTGAATAATAAAGGGAAGTTGACCCTGACAAAAACAATAAACAATGGAGAAAATTGTTTAAAGAAGCATGTGTATTAGATAAGTTGTTTGTAACAAAAAATAATTTATTTCATAAAATAAAAAAACATACACACATTGCATTTAGTCACTTTTTGGCCAAAAATCTAACAGTGAATTCTCTACCAGATGTTAAATGATGTAGCTTGAGGATGCATAGGGTAGTGTGGATGTCCCTTTCTTTTGATGATATTTTCTGGATTAAGACGGTCTTTGTCTGTTGGCTGTTCAGGCCTCGTGATCGGTGTGCTGGTGGGATTGGCCAGCTTAGTCCTGTTGGCAGTCCTAGGATTCTGCTACCATAAGGGCAGGAAGCAACCAGTTCAGCACCAACGTGTGGCGGTGACCGCCCCAGAAGTCCCCGCTCCCCTGGAGGACACAGAGACCCTGGTGTATAACAGCACCACCAAGCCCATCTGAGCCGGAAGTATTTAGCCCCTCAACAATGCTGAAGATCCAGCTGATACGCATAAACTAATAGACGAGCATACATGTATCCTCAGATACAAAGGGTAGTCTATGCATGCTCAGAAACTTAGATACACATGCGAACACGCATACTGCTGTAATTTTGTTTTGGTAGGTGTTTTTCCATAGAGTTTTCCTCTTCTTGCAGCTGCTTGGACAGCCAATTAAAGAATGAAAGTGCGCATCTTTGTTTGGGTGCATTGCTCAATTGTCTCAGGGAGCTCTGCAGCAGGACATAGGTTCATACTTTATTTATTGAGTGATGTACTCCTTGCTGATTTTTATTTCTTATTTATTTGTTTTGAAGATTACTATGGGTCAGCAAAATAAACAGGAGAAATCGTGAGGTTTTGTCTTTTGTTTATTGATTTCATTGTTTTAACTTTTGATCAGTTTAAGGAAAAAGCCAAATTGAAAATTCCCGGCTTTTACATGTAGTGTATAGTGATGTTTTTGCATGAATGTACTTACAGATGAACTGCCCATAGTTGCTGTTTTTCAGTTTCAGAAGGCTCTATATCCTGTGTTTTGTAACCTTAAAGTTGGAAATTACTTATGTTTAATCCTGCATTACCGAAATATTGTGTGTATATATTATTGTAGTAGTTTTTGAATTTACAGATGATGTGTTAAATGTGATTATAAAAATATACCATGTGTAAATAAGTGTACAAGGCAGTTTTGTCTGAACTAATTTTTTATTTTTTATTTTTTTGTATATACAGAAGCCCAGGCCCTGCATCTAAACCTTTTGCATTACTTAAATATTCAGAAATATCAGTCATTCATATGCTCCTCCAGAAAATGTATGAATAATACAAGTTTTAATGAACATTCTCCATTCATTACTCCATGTTACTGAAATTGGTTACCTAATTTTTGTCTGGTCTTTTACAGAATAAATTTATTTTAGGGTATTGTCTTGAGTTAAGTATTTTGATGTATTTTTACCATTATCATTCTGGGGGTAGTACAGTGTCCATGCAATTTCAGTATTCCAGATGTTATAAGATCCAACAGTATTTGTTTTTTGAAACATTTAAAAATGGAAAGTTATTTTACATATGAAGACAGTGTTTGTTTCACAATTTTTGTAATAATTATAAAAACTTATCAGGACCCCAGCACTCTTGAGGTCAGTGCCTTTACCAGGTATGTCAAGTTTTCCTCACTTGGTAACAACCCAACGGAGTAGGTGGCTATTATCAAACCAACCGAGAAGGTGGTCATCACTGGTGTTTCCAACATCAGGAATCTAAACATAGTCACCAGTCAATATAGCAATTAATTTAGTGCCAGAGTTTCTGATATCAACTTTAAAATGTTAAATTCTGGATGAAGATTAAAAGTCCCTCAGAGCTGATGAGGCTTTCTTGGTTGGACGACTGGTGTGCATTAAACAATGTGCCCTATACTGGTAGTTTGAATAAATATTTTAGGAGAAGTCTGGGCTCCATTGAGCTTGAGTGATTTTTTTATCTCAAAATATAATGTAGTCAAATTGCAGCACTGGCTATAATGCAAAAAGTCTGCTCTACACTTATGGCTGCAATGTTCCTGAAATCTGTGATCAGTTGTCTATGATCAATGGCTGGGCTAGATTAGGATGGGATCCCAAGAGACAAATGCACAGGAAGGCAGTGATCAATACAATATTTATTAAAATAGAATTAAACAGAACAAGAAAAGCTTTGTATGAGCATACCTTGCAAAACAGATTAAACTCCAAACAAAAACTGCAGACAAAAGAACGGTCGCACGAAGGTCCTCTCACCCAACCAATAAACCGTTTCTTGCCACGTTATCAAATGTGATTCAATGAGTAGTTATTCCATGGAAACTAGTTTTTCTGTTATGACTAGCTATAAGTTGTTAGAAGATATTATATTTACAAGTTGTAAAAGAATATTATAAAAGAAGGTCCATTCAATATTACAATATGTTACAAAGGGTTTCCTGACTTCTAAAACTTTCCTTGGTATTACTATAATTGGACTGTGTGCAGAATTACAAGCATTTATTGAATTTATATCAAAGCTCCTAATAGAGAATTTCATAATCATTGGGGACTTTAATATCAGTAATACTCATCCCCAGAAAAAGGCTCTCCTGTCTATTCTTGATGTAATAAGTTTTGTTCAGCATGTACACTATATGGACAAAAGTATTGGGACACCTACAGGAGCTTTTATGACATTCCATTCTAAATCCATAGGCATTAATATCGAGTTGTTCACCCCTTTGCAGCTATAACAGCTTCACTCTTCTGGGAAGGCTTTCTACAAGATTATGGAGTGTGTCTGTTGGAATTTGTGAGGTCAGACACTGATGTTGGACGAGAGTTGTCTCCCAGTCTCCATTCTAGTTCATCCCAAAGGTATTCGATAGGGTTGAGGTCAGGGCAGAGCCCTCAAATGCTAGGAGAATGTTTCCTGCCTGACTGCATTGTGCCAACTGTATAGTTTGGTGGAGGAAGGATAATGCTATGGGGTTGTTTTTCTGGGGTTGGCCTAGGCCCCTTAGTTCCACTGAAGGGAAATGTTAATGCCTCAGCTTACCAAGACATTTTGGAAACTTCTATGCTTCCAACTTTGTGGAAACAGTTTGGGGAAGGCCCTTTTCTGTTCTAGCATGACTGTGTCCCAGTGCACAAAGCAAGGTCCATAAAGGCATGGTTGGATGAGTTTGGTGTAAACACATTGGCTATGACATCTGTGCTTACGGAGTTGATTAGATGGTCTACAATGGTCCAGGCAGCCATGAGCCTCATCTGGGCAAATTGGTTTTATGGTGATCAGAGTGCCCATACCTCAGGATGGTAAGACCGCTGAGGTGAGAAATTGGATTGCCTTGCGAACAGCCGAATTAGACAGACAAGTATATCGTAAGTTAATAGAGCAGCATTGGTGAGCAGCAGCAAAGTTATGGACTTCATTTTGAGTGATGGGCCTCCAGACAATCCAGTATATAATATTAAGTAGTGCCAAGAGATAAGATCCCATGTGGCTGCATTTGATATGAATTGGAAGAAGAGGTATAAAGAAATAAAGGAGTATGAAAGTAGACAGAGAATTTCTGGTCAAGAAACCTTAAGGGAACCATGCCCAAAGTGTAGACTGCGGAGCAATAAGGGCAGGATGAATTCAGCAGGAGAGGGACATTCTCTTAACCTTGAGCTGATAGATCAATGCCTAGACGATGATAATAAAAAACAACATTTACTTGCCTCCTAGATCAAATATGGAAAGGTGTAGTTTGGATTATGGGGGTCCAAAATGTAAGGATTTAAATACAGCATACCCAGAGAAAATTTATTTACAGAAACCTGTAAATACTGAGGACACATTAGAAAAAACTAAGAAGCATCTCGGATCTGCTGGAAGAACAAAGAGTGAAACTGTGTAAGGTGTCAAAAATTAAGAATGACTGCAGTCTTCTTGGTAGTGAGTTAGCACATGTGATAAAGGATAATATTTCTTAAACCCTGAGGCCGTCCAGAAGATGCAAAGTATAATAAAAGTGTAACAAAAAAAAATCACGGTACAGGTGGCAGTAGAAGAGTCATGAGATATAGTTGGAGTAGTAGGGGAGAGTTAGATGATAAAAACTATTGATGTATGATGTTGATGTCAGCTCCATACTGATTACTTTACTAATCAGTTTGATACTCTGTGTATACTATAATTGCCTCTCTTGACTGCCTCTGGTTTTCTAGGTTTTGACTTCCCCTGAAAAATGAAATTTGTGCGGAACTTTGTAACAAATTAGTCAATATCAGTTGTAACAAATATAGTTTAATTGTGGCATGACATGATGAGTCAGCCTCCACAAAGTCTCCCGCTGTTATAGGTACGAGATTTCACATCTAATATCCAGGATCTGTTTTTAGGTAAGCTTATGGTAGAGGGTGTGGACTGCTTAGCCATGTGAGAGGAGTTATTTGCAGCTTAGTATAATAGCTGTTAGACACACCCTCTTGGCAGCATGATAAATCAAGAATGCTGTCTCCCAACACTTTATCAAACAAAACGTGTTTTGGCAGGCCATTTCCAGGGCAGCAGCCCCATATGGGAGAGCAAATGCTCTCAGTTTTCACCAAAAAAACCCAGACTAGTTAGATTATGTAGGGAGGTAAGGACAATGCAATGAGTTTTATAGAAAGATAAGACAATGAATGTTTTCATAATAATTATGTGAGATCTTTAAAGTCTTAATGATGAAATTTGAATAATATAGTAGTTACAATTCCAGTAGTTTTCATTTTGGCAGCTATTTAAATTATTACTTAAATTTAGTTTAAGTATTGAATTGAAATACCTTTTAGTCTCAGTCATATTTAAGTAATTTTATCCTTCTTATTTTTTGTCATTATCAGTCGACTAAAATTCATTTTACATTAGGCATTTGGACATTTTAGAACCCCTAGCTGAGAATGTACACCAGGTACACCTGATTAAACTAGAAATCTTATTGCTTATCAGTTCAATCCATTGTTGAATCAGTTGGAAAACAAATTGTAATAAAATGTTTAGAGTTAGCTGGTTACCATTATACTAGCTAGCTTACACTAGTAGGCTGTCTGGCTGCTACTGCTTTTATTTTCTTCTTTAGCAATCTTTGTCACTTAATGAAAATAACTTTGCCAGTAGCCATAAAAGCCAGGCAGCCAACCTGATGTAAGTCAAAGAAAGCCCTTTGTTCATCTAACCTTCTAAAAGCTGGTGGTGACTGTCCTCCATTATCTTCAGGCAACGTGTTTGCCCTCTACCATTTGTGATTGCACCAGGTAGTTTTAGCACGGTCTTCAAAGACAAAATAGGGAGTCAGCTTCAGAAATGTAAAAAATCAGACCCTGGCTCTCTTCCCTTTGTTTAGTGGTTTTCCTGTTACGGAATCCAGTTTTGTGCTTCCAAGAAACAACTACTGACTCAGTTATGGTATCTTTAAATCTTGGTATCTGAATTGACTGAATTGAGATTGAGATAAGTTGGAAGTTTGAGCACAATTCTGGGCCAGTCTTTTAAATTTAAATTTGATGACAGAAGAGACAAGACAATTTTGAACATTTGACCTAATGGTACCCTGCCCTCCAAGTATGAACACCAAGTCAGTGACCGAGTGCTACAATGATGAGCCTCTGTGGCGCAACACGTACTTGGGTAATTGTGATATTTCCCATCTGCTAAATTCCCCCCAGTAACATAGGGCCATCCAGACTTGAGCCCCAGATCCTCCAATGCACCCCCAAGAATACAGAACTCAATGAAATTATGGCCAGCTTTAAAATATCTCTTAAGATCTCTTAAGATGAGAAGTTCATTACCCCACAAAGACCCTTTGATAGATGCCTAAATCAATTTTGGATCAATACTATCTTTATTAGTTGAAGTGTATACTTTATAGTTGAAGTGTTATATTTTACCTCCATCTAGGTGATGTGCCCTTAATCAAAGACGTCAATAAATGTTAAATAAATGTAAAATGTAAAAATTTCAGGATATAGCTCTGAGGAGTTTAGTATGTAGTCTACCCAGGGAAATGTTTTATGGTCAGGTGAAAAGTATGTATGATCCCTTGCGGTCGGATTTTATATTTTTCATTTGTCATATGTCCGTCAAATTTCAGACCTTTGAAAAATATCTATGTCTATTTTGAAATTTAAAAAACCTATTTGTATCTGACCCAATCAGAAAATAATTTAATGCTAAAATGCTAAAATAATTTATGTCATTTCCGTAAAAAAAATTGGGCTCATAGATACTTTCTGCCATTTCTGCCTTGAATGGGAACCCCACAAAAAAAAACAGTCTCCTTGTATTATCTGAACTAACTCTCTCAATGTTCAATTTCAGCTTAACTGAAATGACCACCCCTTGCATGTTTGATCTAACTCTGGATGCTGCTAATGGATTGTAGATATTATAATTATAATTTAGAAATATATGGACCTATAGAGAGAATTGATCATGAAACCCAATCCCATGTAACGGTGAGCTATATACCTCAGCGCCCCCACCCCTCTCCCTACTGTCTGTGACAAACACAAGGCGATTTCCTCCAGTTAACACCCTAACCCTTGTTCATAATATCATATATGATCATTTTTAATGTTTCCTTCTATGTGTGCTTGATTATTGTATATTTTGAAGAAATTGAAAATGGCACACTGTCAATTTATGCGCAATATGCAGGTCTGTAATAATTAAGCATACACATTACACTGAACTATTAATAAAACATTTTTGTGTACTTGTGGTTAAAGAAAATGTAAACGGAAGTGAAACCAGAATGAAAGGTCCTGCTTTGGTAACTGACTGGAGAAGGCAGGAGAAGGCAGGAGAAGGCAGGAGAGGCCAGGAGAAGGCAGGAGAAGGCAGTGGAGGGCAGGAGAAGGCAGTAGAGGCCAGGAGAAGGCAGGAGAAGGCAGGAGAAGGCAGGAGAGGCCAGGAGAGGGCAGTAATGCTCCAGCAGGAAGCA